>AXCO02011128.1:0-10546 GCA_000473525.2 Anopheles melas
TAATATTAATTTTTTTTATACTTTATTATTTACTGTATCCTCATAGCCGGTCTCGTAGTACAGTCGTCAACTCGTACGACTTAAAAACATGCCCGTCATGGGTTCAATCCCCAAATGGACCGTGCCGCCATACGTAGGACTGACTATCTTGCTATGGGGGGAAATCAATTAGTCACTGAAAGCCAAGCCCACAGTGGTACAGGCAGGCCTTGACCGAAAACGGATGTTGAGCCAAAGAAGAAGAAGAAAGAAATCCTCATAGCAAATATCATGTTTATTGTGGGTTAATTAACAAACTTAAAAAGTTAAAACAAATAACAACGCCCATTTAATTCCTATTTTAAGCTAATCTAAACATCGCTCTATGTAAAAAAACATCGCATCCCATTATACACCAACCTGTCACATTTGCGCACTGGGTCGCTCCATCTGTCAGCTCAGTGGTTGCCTTCCTTGGGCACTGTCATTCATTCTTTCAATATAATAAAAAAGAATACACCAAGTACTGTTTTTGTGCAGTGAATGACAAGAAAGTGGAAATTTTAGTCGTGTTTTCCACAGAAATCGGCATCCATCCTGTCCGATGAACCTTCCCCATAACATTCGGACAGAAATGTGATATTTAGCGGTGAATTTATGCTCAGGAGAACCAAGTTTTAAAGCAGTGAAAACAGCACGGCCAATACACTTGTTCCCCTTCCCACACAAATACCAGAAGCGCATCAATCTCTGCGAAACGAAACAAAAAAAATATTGCACGGGTCGTTGGCTGCACAAGTTCATCGTGCAGGAGAGAGAAAAAAAAAACGAAGGAGGCAAACTAAAAGAGGAAAACTATGAGCACTACAGGTGTTTTGCCGTTCGTGCGTGGAATAGATTTCACGAATAATGACTTCAGCGTAAGTAGCCCGGGCGAATATGCAACCAGGAATGTCCCAGCGAAGTGATTATCCCTGTCCGTGCGGGTGTGCCCCTCTTTTGAGATGGACTTTTTAACTGCATCTCGGTTGTAATAAAACTAACATCAAGTGGGTGGTAGTGTTTGATGGGTCGTCATACTGTTCCCCGGTGACGGTGACATACTTCCCATACCAGAATTCGCTCGTTACTGGCAGCATTAATACGAACATACCACCGAATTCTATTTTCGTCCTACCCGGCTTTGCCTCATCCAAGGCAAAGAGACGGCGAGGCTGATCGCGCCCCGCACTGACGACGATAAGTTGCGATAATCCGAGTTCGAAGGGTTATGTTTGTCATGTTTAACGATGTCTTATGAAATACCAAAGCCTTCTTTCTTTCCCTCCTTTGCTCTCACAACCATTTGTTGCGAATGGATGTTTCCCCTTTAATTATTATCTAATTATTGGTTTTCTCCCTGTCTACCTTCAGGAAGATAAATTCCCCAAGAATATTAAACACATGTCCGGGGTCCAGTGGCTCAAGCTGGACCGTACCGGCATGGACACGATACCGGACGAGATGGGCAAGCTGGTGAAGCTGGAGCACCTGTCGATGAAGAACAATCAGCTCGAGAAATTGTTCGGTCAGCTAAGCGAGCTCGGCTGCCTGCGATCGCTGAACGTGCGCCGAAACAAGCTGAAAAGCCACGCCATCCCGTCGGATCTGTTCGAGCTGGAAGAGTTGACCACGCTCGACCTATCGCACAATCGCCTTAAGGAGGTGCCGGAGGGTTTAGAGAAAGCCAAAGCACTGCTCGTGCTCAATCTAAGCAATAATCAGTGAGTAAAACTTATCGAAGAGATTAATTTCAAGTTGATTACCCTATGCAATGATGTAATTTTGTTCTCCCTTGCTAGAATTGAAACCATTCCACCCTCGCTGTTCATCAATCT
This sequence comes from Anopheles melas, assembly GCA_000473525.2. Lineage (NCBI taxonomy): Eukaryota > Metazoa > Arthropoda > Insecta > Diptera > Culicidae > Anopheles > Anopheles melas. Next base: position 1,857 of record AXCO02011128.1, read on the forward strand.
GACCGATTTGCTGTTTCTCGACCTGTCCAACAATAAGCTGGAAACGCTACCGCCCCAGACGCGACGGCTGTCCAACCTGCAGACGCTCATCCTGAACGACAATCCGCTCGAGCTGTTTCAACTCCGCCAGCTGCCGTCCCTGCAGAGTTTGGTCTGCCTGCAGATGCGCAACACGCAGCGAACGATCAACAACTTTCCCGCCTCGCTCGACAGCCTGTCCAACCTACAGGAGCTGGACCTGTCCCAGAATGCGCTCTCGAAGGTGCCGGGCGCACTGTACAACCTCGCCAACCTGAAGCGCCTCAACCTGAACGACAACGTGCTAGAAGAGCTTTCGCCGCTGATCGAAAACCTTACCAAGCTGGAGACGCTCAACCTTTCGCGCAACAAGCTAACCGCCCTGCCCGCCACCCTCTGCAAGCTGCAGGAGCTGCGCCGCCTGTACGTGAACGACAATCTGCTCAACTTTGAGGGCATACCGTCGAGCATCGGCAAGCTGAGCGCGCTGGAGGTGTTTTCCGCCTCGAACAACGAGCTCGAGATGGTACCGGAAGGGCTCTGTCGCGGCTGTGGTTCGCTGAAAAAGCTTAACCTTAGCTCGAACAAGCTGATCACCCTGCCGGAAGCGATCCATCTGCTGACCGACATGGAGCAGCTGGATCTGCGCAACAACCCGGACCTGGTGATGCCCCCGAAACCGATCGAAGCGCAGCGGGGCGATGGGCTGGCCTACTACAATATCGATTTTTCGCTCCAAACCCAGCTGCGCCTGGCCGGCGCAAACGTGCCGGCCCAGGTACAGGGTGCGGCGAACGCCGGCAAAGACCCGATCGCCCGAAAGCTGCGGCTTCGGCGCGGCGCCCGTAACGACTCGTCCGACAATCAGGATTCGGCCAAAATACTGAAAGGCATGCAGGACATTGCGAAGGACAAAAACAGCGGGCTCGGGTTCGGGGAAGAAAAGGTGGAAAACCTGAAGCCGAAACGGTGGGACGAAACGCTGGAGAAGCCGCCGGTCGACTATTCGGAGATATTCGAGGACGAGGACGGCCAGTACCCGGGGCTGACGGTGTGGGAGATTGAGAACTTCCTGCCGAACAAGATCGAGGAGGCGGCGCACGGGAAGTTTTACGAGGGCGATTGCTACATCGTGCTGAAAACGTCGCACGACGACAGTGGCCAGCTGTCGTGGGAGATTTACTTCTGGATCGGCACGAAGGCAACGCTGGACAAGCGCGCCTGCTCGGCGATCCACGCGGTCAACCTGCGCAACTATCTGGGCGCCCGGTGCCGCACGATCAGGGAGGAGCAGGGCGACGAGTCGGACGAGTTTCTGGCACTGTTCGACTCGGACGTGACGTACATCGAGGGTGGCCGCACGTCGACCGGGTTCTACACGATCGAGAACGCCGTCTACATTGTGCGGCTGTACCGGGTGCACGACGCCGGGTCGAACATCCATCTGGAGCCGGTGCCGGTGAGCTACCAGTCGCTCGATCCGGGGTACGTGTTTCTGCTGGACACGGGCCTGAACATTTTCGTGTGGTACGGGACGCGGTCGAAGAACACGCTGAAGTCGAAGGCACGCTTCACGGCGGAAAAGATCAACAAGCACGAGCGGAAGAACAAGGCCGAGATCTACCAGGAGTACCAGCGGCAGGAAAGCTTAGACTTTTGGCGTGCGCTCGGGTTCGCCGACGGTCAGGGGCCGCAGGACGAGGAGGCAGAGTGTCTCAACCAGTCGCACGTCGATCCGGAGTTCGTGCCGGTGCCGCCCCGGCTCTACCAAATCCAGCTCGGCATGGGCTACCTGGAGCTGCCGCAGGTGGAGCTGCCGGGCGGTGGGTGCAACAAAACGCTCACCCACACCATCCTCGCCAGCAAGAACGTGTACATTCTCGACTGCTATCTGGATCTGTTCGTGTGGTTCGGCAAGAAGTCAACCCGGCTGGTGCGGGCCGCCGCCATCAAGCTCTCCCAGGAGCTGTTCAGCATGATCGACCGGCCCGACTACGCGATGATCACGCGCGTCCAGGAGGGCACGGAGACGCAGGTGTTCAAGTCCAAGTTTACCGGGTGGGAGGAGATCATTGCGGTCGATTTCACGCGCACCGCCCAATCGGTGGCGCGGACCGGCGCCGATCTAACGCAGTGGGCCAAGCAGCAGCAAACGAAGGCCGATCTGGCCGCCCTGTTTATGCCCCGCCAGCCGGCCATGACGCCGATGGAGGCGGCCCAGCTCGCCGAGGACTGGAACTACGATCTCGACGTGATGGAACCGTTCGTGCTGGAGAACAAGAAGTTTGTCCGGCTGCCGGAGGAGGAGCTGGGCGTGTTTTACACGGGCGAGTGCTACGTGTTCCTCTGCCGCTACTGCCTCCCGGTGGACGACGAGGACGAGCCGGACGGGGAGGAGGACGAGGGCCACGACTCGACGGCGGCGGCGGGCGGACCCGGTTCCGAGGGGGCATCGTCGGGCCCGGCCGGGAAGGCGTCGCTAAAGGCGCTCGATCCGGCTGCGACGCCGGCCGAGGAGATCCAGTGCGTGGTGTACTTCTGGCAGGGCCGGGAGGCGGGCAATATGGGCTGGCTAACGTTCACCTTTACGCTGCAGAAGAAGTTCAAGTCGATGTTTGGCGAGGAGCTGGAGGTGGTGCGGATACACCAGCAGCAGGAAAATCTGAAGTTTATGTCCCACTTCAAGGGCAAGTTTGTGATCAAGAATGGCCGGCGCAAGGAGAAGCAGCGCACGCCCGAAGGCAAGCTGCCGGTCGAGTTTTACCATCTGCGCTCGAACGGGAGCGCACTGTGCACGCGCCTGATACAGGTCAAACCGGAAGCGACTGTGCTGAACTCAGCGTTCTGGTAAGTTTTCCTGGGGGGAAAGGAATGTGTTACTTAATTTTGCTAATAATCTTCTCATTTCGCAGCTACATTCTGTTTGTGCCGTTCGAAACGGACGATGATTCGGAATCGGGCATCGTGTACGTGTGGATTGGTTCTAAAACCACGGGCGAGGAAGCGAGACTGATACAGGAAATAGCGGAGGACATGTTTAACAATCCGTGGGTTAGCTTACAGGTACGCGAATGGTTCATACTAGTGATGGGAAAAATGAAGTTTTCGTCGGCTAGCTCCGAAGATTTCTGGAATCGATTCCGGATAGTAGGTCTGAAATCAGTTTCCGGAATCAATTTCGGAATCGGCTCCGGAATTGGCTCCGGAGTCAGATCCAATTCCAGGATCAGAATCGGTTGCGGAATCGGAATCGGTTCCGGAATCAGAATCGGAACCGGTTCCGGAACCGGAATAGGTTACATAATCAAAATCGGCACCGAAATCGAAATCGATTACAGAACCGGAATTGATTTCGGACACAAAATCCGAATTGGCTAGGTCCGGTATCAAGCACCCACCACTAGTTCATATAGCATCTTGAGCATAAGTGAAACCAGTTTGAATTTCTCACTTTACAATGTGCTATTTTGCCTTCTCTCCACTAAAAAGATCCTTCACGAAGGTGAGGAGCCAGAAAACTTCTTCTGGGTTGCGCTCGGTGGCCGCAAACCGTACGACACCGATGCGGAGTACATGAACTTTACCCGGCTGTTCCGCTGCTCGAACGAGAAGGGCTACTTTACGGTGGCGGAGAAGTGTTCCGACTTTTGTCAGGATGATCTGGCGGACGACGACATCATGATACTGGACAACGGCGATCAGGTGTTTCTGTGGCTGGGATCTCGCTGCAGCGAGGTGGAAATTAAGCTCGCCTACAAATCGGCACAGGTAAGCAAAATGGGCGAGATGATGAGAAGCGTTTTTCGGTGAAATATTTATCATTTCCCTTTATTTGCCTCTTTCCTGCCTTCTCTCCCGCGCTGTAGGTTTACATCCAGCATATGCGCATAAAGCAACCCGAGCGGCCGCGAAAGCTTTTCCTCACGCTGAAAAACAAGGAATCGAAACGGTTCACCAAGTGCTTCCATGGCTGGAGTGCGCACAAAAAGCCACCGGAGTAAACGGTGATGGAAAAGGGCGCGAGCCGGAGTGTCTCGAGCGGCGGCTACAAAAACGGTGTAAATGTGTGTTGAACAGAATCGCGCAAAGCAAAAAAAAACACGTACCAAGTATTTTCCAATCGTCCCTCCCGCGTGTTTTAGGTTGTTGCTGAAGATGGCTTTACGAGTAGTTGTTATTTTTATTTAACGTTTTTTTAAATAATTTTATTAACTTATTAATCATCGATGATCATGCACAAAACGGTTCGGTATTAAGTTGTACGATTTTTTTTCGAAAAGGAGTAAGAACTGTTTCGTTGTTCCACTATTGCTTTATGCTTTAATTTTGGAATGCAATAGCGGAGTTAGTATTCATTTTTCATACACATGTATCATATTATTTCTTTTTTTTTATTTAAAGACGAACCGCTCTCCTCCTCTCCTAACCCTTTGCCGCTCTTCTACTTCTCCGATCCTTTAAAGAGAGCATTAAGTGACCAGCCACGCCGACTGTAAATAATGCTTGGAAGTCTTCCTCTCCCGAACAAGTCCATAACACCACGGAATAATTTCGAAAATTGTAAATTACGGTGGGAAAACAAACTTAGAACAAAAGACAGCACAGTTTTTTTTAAGTATTTTATTCGTCTTTTATTTTGCATAACTCGGACTAATAACTCTTCGGGTATTTTTTGTTTGTTTGTTTGATTTCTCGTTAATTAAGCCGCCTACTTTGCGCGATGGCGGGTGCGTGCGTGATGGTTTGTTGTTTGCTTGCTGCTGACACGAAGCAAAACAAAAGCATAAACTGTATGTTTAAAAAAAACTTAAAACGAAAAACTTAACTGCAAATTATGTACAAATGAAAATCAAAACGATTCAACACGCTACAGTTCTGATGGTGTGGACCGAACCCGTTCGACTAAATTATTCCTGCAAGCACAACAATAAAGATACGAACATTCGATTGAAACGAGCAAGAATGCGGAAGAAGCCGCTCCCGTCTACCTTCCGCTTTCGATGATATCACTGGTGCGCGTTATTTTGTGTTAGTGTCGGCCACTTTTCTTCCTTTCGAGGTTGCTACATCCTTAACAGTGAATGGGGAAGAGCTGTAACTACTGTGAAACGATTGAAAGCGAAGGGATTGGGAGCTTCGTTTAACAGCTGCTATCTATAACAAGGTTCGATACAGACTGGGCCCAGGGGATGATCGCAGCATTTCTTGTATTAAAATGAACTAGAGAATTATCTGGAAATGATATGAAAATGGAAAACAAATGTATTATGTTAGCGACCGAACTTTTAATTGTGTGGTTTATGTTTTCCCTTACTTACACCACACGTACAGGTTGAAGAATTGTTCGCATTCTAAAAATATCGATCCTGACCCATGTGCTGCCCCCCTGCCCCCGTACGTGTGTGTAGTCGTGTAGGTCCGTGGTTTGCGGATCTTTTCCTCTCCCTTGTCCTCTATCTCTCTCTCTTTAATCGTCATCATCGTCGTCATCCGACGGCACAAACAGATCGTTCTCCTCGAGAAAGTTGGCCATGTTCTTGCTGATGGTCGCCCCAATCAGTAGCCCCGGGATGACGGTGGCGATAATGCCGAACAGCCCGAACGGTGTGATTTCGGGCATCGGTTTCAGGGCACCGCTGCGATAAGTGTACTTGCGACGCAGCGGCAACCGTACCAGCTGCAGCTGACCTCCACCGCTACCAACAACACCCGTCTCGAGCAAGGTCGAACGACCTACGGCACGGATAACACGCGTCAGAACCATTGTCGCTGCTTGCAATTTCACACTGTTTCACTGTTTTTGGGGTGGAAAAGTGCAAACTGTGCAACGCTGGCTGGCGTGGTGTTTTTTGCGCACGGAGAAAATAGAAAACACTCAAATATCACGGCCACAGGCTCAGTCGCATTCCCTTGCGCTGCGGAAAAGTTTACACACCAGCAACGACAAATGTCACCTCGTCGTCGTCAGCTGTCAAGCAGTGCTGCCAGATGGGATAAGCAATCGCGGCGGAACTGTTTTGCTGTTTAATTTAAAATCCTCTCCTTATAATTAATAAAAATTAAGTTTGTTTCTCAGTTAATAATGCTCATTTTCCAAATGAATCAAATTCCAACAGCAAGTTTGAATAGCAAGCAAACAAACGCTGCCCTTGACAGCTACAGCAGGCGCCGTTGAACGTCCGTTGACAGTTGGTTTGAATTTCCAGCTTGGGTAACGATCACAACCGAAACATTCAACGCCACAGCCAAAGGACGCGCAGCCGTTGGTACAGATCGAAGCGGCCATCGACGTCCTGTTTGGACGTGTTTTTATACCTCGAGTGCGTTTGGTTTGTTCTTTTTGCAAGTAACTTTATCGTCCATTTCCGGACCGCTCCAACAGAGTTCGGGGAGCATTGTTGTGTTCAGTGGTTTCAGGATGGAGTTCAAGGTGTTTTACAAAAACCATCCCCAGCACCAGTGGGGCGACCAGGTGCTGGAGGAAATGACCAGGAAGAATAAAGTAATGCGGGCCAAGTCTCGCCATGAGATGCGGCAAGCATTCCGTAATATGACCAACGAATCGGAAGAAGAAAATGATGAACCACAACAGCACCGGCAGGAAGATACAACCACAAAGCAATCCGAAAACAGTGGCAACAAACCCGTGTCGGAAGAGGAACAGTACTGCAGACGGCTGCAGCGTTTGCTACAGTTTCGTGAACAGAAGCGCCGGATGCAGCAGGAGAAAAAGATCAAAGCCAAAGCACCGTTCGTGCCGTTCGTGCCGAAGAAACTCGTCGAGGCGACGCAGGAGCCACTGGTGGAAGGTAATGCGCGCCCGAAAAAGCCCCTCAGCGAGCTGCTCGATCAGGCGATGCAAACGGTAGCGATCGGCAGCAAAACGCCTGCCCCAGTGGTAAAGTGCATCAAACCTCGGGTAGACTGCTGGCGCACGGAAAAGCTGACCCCAAAGGTAACGGAAAACGTGCCACCGAAAAACCTACCCTCAGAGAAACTGAAACCGAATCCCACCAAGTCGGCAGTAAAGGTGCTGAAACCGGAATTGAAGCGCGCGAAGGAAACGCAGCAACCCGTGCAGCAGAAGCCGATCAAAACCATCCGACATGCTGTGGTAAGTATATATTGTACCGGGTGCATGTGGTGCATGGTTGAACTCACGTTTTTCTTAACCATTCTTCTCCACAGACAGCGCAAACCGTTCGGCCACTGTCCCAGCAGAAGAAGCCAGCATTTGTCTTGAAGAAGGTAAAGCCTCCACCACACGATGGCAAACAGACCGGTGGTGGTGGAACATCTGCCATGGTTACTTCGACCGTACGCAAACATCGCAAACCGTTAGCGTTCACGTTTGAACCGGAGTCAGAAATTAAGAAAGACAAAGGATTGCTGAACGTAATCAAAACGGCGGAACTGTTCGATGGCATTAGCCCGATCGAGGTAGAGTCGCCGTGGGTGCGAATTCCGGCCTCCAATGGTGTTAGACATTCATCGCCGGTATCATTGAGAGCGGAAGGCGACAGCATTTGGGATCCACAGCCGGTGGCTTGCTTGTCGACATATGATGCAACGGCCGTGCATGATACGGTCAAATTGAGCGATTCGGCCGTTCTGGACACGAAGGGCAAGAATGAACAGCAGATCGATGGTAATATTAGCGACTGGGTACCGGCAGTGGTACACGAAATCGACAATGACACGATTGTAATAGACGATGATGATGATGAGGTGCTTAAGGAGGCTGAAATGAGCGATGCTTCGGCATTTGACAAGCTGGAAGATCGCAATAGGAAACCGGCTTTGAATGAATCGTTCACCATCAGCGTTGATACGGCTCCATCCAATGGTCGTCCAGCGATTATTTTCCACGAGCCAACGGTACCGCCGCTATTGCATATGGTGACGAATAATGGCAGTAATGCGACTTCCCTCAATTCGCTTTCTGTAATCGAGATCAATTCATCTCACTCCATCGAACAGGACCGTAGTAGCAGCAGTTTGCCAAAGGAGAAGGGATTGAATGGATCCAAAGCGAAGAAGCGCATCTCGTGGACTTTTACCGAGAAACCGTTGAACTCCGAAATCGAACAAACCGCACAACCCACGGAGCAGGGCTGCAGCTTACCAGAGCAGACCGAGCTGGATGGATCAAAGACAAAGAAGCGTGCTTCGTTAATATTTACCGAAGAACCGCTGGAAAACGAAATCGTTCCCAGCCGTGCGAATTTATCGCTAGACGAAAAGATTCAACAATGTTCTGTCGACGGCGCTGATGCTGTGGAGAGCACTGCGGCCAACAACATATCGCTCCGTCGTGTACGTCGCAGCTCGGTACGACTGAGTGATCCATCGCTCGATGAACAGATCGACGATCTAGCATCACCGAAAGAGGTACGGGAAAAGACACGCTTCTACTACGAGAAAATCGACAACGAAGGAGGCCGTTTGCAGGGTTTGTGTGACCTTTACGCACCGTTCCTCGAACCAGAGCACGAACTGAACGATCACTGTCGCGGGTTGATCATCGCAGCCCAGGGCCAAACGAACATTCTGTTCAAGAAAAAGTTCACCAAGTTTCGGGAGTTGATAGGTCACTATGAATTGAAGTGGAACGACCGCAAGGTACGACATGACGATCTGGACGGCTTCTGGGTGATGCTGTCGCTCGATCT
>AXCO02011131.1:0-10538 GCA_000473525.2 Anopheles melas
GACCACACCAATCGTTTTGAGTATTTCCATTGATTATCACAATGGAGTACGTGACACTGACATGTATTTTCAGATTTCAGTCAGATTTTTATGACATTGCAGCACTGCTTGTAACAAGAACACACGTTGGATTTTGATTTATATTCCTTTAAAACTTGATCAGAACACAACTTGTCGACACATAAATTGACATTTCTTCTATTAAAAACCACCAATTTCATTATAAAAAAAAGAAATTAATACTTATTAGGTCAAGAAAGACTCATTTGCTTGAAAATGAATAAATATAAATCAATTATCAATTCAAAAAGGATAGAACCACTTTTTATGATGATTTTCAAATTACTGCATATTACCACTTTGCAAACTTTTACTGATGGCTAATGTTGCTTACTATTTTAAACTAACCTCAACAATTTGACCATCTCTCGTTACTGCGGTTCAGAATAGTTCAGTAAACTCAAACCACAAACCCGATCGATACGCAAAGCGAGACGAGCAGAAAGCACTCTGCCAACACTGGTGGTATCTGGAGCAATGTCCTATACCAAGTTAACCATCATGGTTACTAAGACCGCAAGTACTACTACTGCTACAACCACCACTACTAAAAGCCCGTATACACACTGCTGATCCACACATCCATCAAATCGTTATCCGATTGTTATCACCCACCCTCTACTCCGCATTCTTCCCGTCCCACTATCGCTACCCCTCTGCTCGTATAGTCAACAAGTCCGATCTTGGGCTCCGGAAGGAAGCTGTTTAACGCTTCTTGGCGCTTTCTCAACCGTGAAACACAACGCACACGCTGTGTTACGGGACGATTTTTCCAAGACAAACGACCGACAAACACTGCACCACGTGTGTGTGTGTGTGTATGTGTGTTGCTTTGCAGACTGCCTAATACAACAGGCATGCAAGGCAGGCCCACCCCACACCAGCAGAGAAAAGAAAACATTGTTCAATCCTGTTTCCTCTAGTTTTCCGGCTGTCTCAGGCCTTTTTTTCTTCCCTTTTTACGCTCACGTTATTGTTGTTTGGTGGCTCAAGAGCCCGAGACAAGCATCCGTATCGATCCCGTTCGTGGTGTTTATCTACACATAACGCACGCTGGTCACGCGAGCCTTAGGTCGAAGATAATTTGCTCAATCATCATCAGTTAAATTTGTTTGCCCCTTTGTTTGTCTGTTTGTTTGTGTCTGCAGCCTTTTGCGCCGTACGTTTGTTTGCAACTGTAGCAGGGAAACGCTTAAAGTGAACGTGCACTCTACCATCTTAAAGCTGCTACGAAACTGTTACGGAACTGAGCTATGTTTTGTTTGCTATGCGCTTACACACTTTATTCACCACAAGTTAAAGTACTTTTCACGCCCATTTTTGTACGGTTTCATGACCACATCACGTGGTCACCGCAGGCATCCACGCAGCGTGACGCGTTGTCAGTGAATGTCCTCCATCATTCATTTGCCCGGGCGGATGGAAGATTAATCCTCTACCCCCTTTGGCACCCGTGATGAAGGGTATAAAAATAAATCAGTCTCATCACTTCAATCACGCCGCACAAAAATGCGAGACTGACTGCTGTGCGGTCCTCGTTATCAGATGCCGCTACTGGCACATCATTTCGACCCCGTGTCTGCCGAGCCGACACTTGGCAAGAATGATTAGGATATTGATTTTCTTTCCGCTGATCGTTTTACTCTCCCCGAATGGGGCGTCTATCTGTGTACAGGGCAGAGAAGTTGGATGGAGAAGGATCCACAATAAACAGTTCAACTGAGTAGCGCACACAACTTCATTCACGGTGAAACTGCCGCTGCTGCAAACATGCAATGGACGAACAGTACACCAAGAAAGGGAGGATAAGGAAAAAAACAGGACGACAATGTGTATGAAATAAAGAATTTGTCAACCACCCGCCGTGGTAAGCAGATTTCATTTTGTCTGCTGCCAAAAGCTGCCTTTTGAGACTTTTGGGTCGAGTGAAAAGCGAGACAAGCAGTGCAGACGGTTGGGAGCTAGCAAAATCTTTTTCTCGTGATTAAACGCGGCGTAGAAAACGGAAAGGAAGAAAGCGGGAAACGCACGCCAGCAACGTAATCCTCCCCAAACGTAGCAAGAATATTCGTTTCTTTTTTTTTTGTGCGTTGCTCGATCGATCGAATCATCGTGCGAAATTGCGAAACAAAACGTTTTCTATCAGATTCTACTTCAACCATGAAAATGCGCGCAAGTGTGTACGGGGATATGCATGGAGCGAATACTTCAAGGATGAACTCGTTTCCGAGAATTTGTTCATTACCTTCCATAACAACGGATGAAAAAGAAAAAAAAAACCGGCAATCTTATTCCTTCAAATAACGGTCGTCTGGGAAAATTGAAAACAAGTATATTCGTTCAAACGCAATGAGGCCGAAGACTGTAAACCGTTGGTTCTGATAGGATGGTAGCTATTTCATTATCACAAAATTAAAGCATGAAATCATGCCACATTCAATCAAAGGTTAATAGCACATCTATCTCTAAAACAGTAAGGAGGTTGACGTTGATTTCGATTGGTTATCGTATTGATTTTGAAATTTTGATTAAAAATAAATAAAGAGCAAAATTCTATGTAAAAAAAGTACAGTAAAGTTTAACTTCGTCAATCAAACTGATAAACAAAATATGATACATTGTGTTTCTAAAAAGGAAAAGAACCGCAATTTAAGTAATAAGAAGCCATAAATCATACAAAAAAAAAAAACAAATTAAATAACCTATTCACTTGTTTTGTTAACATGTTTAGGTATGAATATTTAACAAATGTTGAATATGACAGTATGCAATCATTTATAAATGTGTAATTGTTATTGTTCTTTCTCATTTTTGATCAAACACGTTATTGTTCACCTACAGTTTTGGAGGTCAAATAAGCTTTTTATTTATCGTTATCTGTAATAAATACTGTAACATATTTTCCAACTTGAAATCAGCAGCAAATGCTATAGGAAACCAACTTATTTTTTGTAATATTTAAAATTAATAATTTTTATTAAAATGGACCCCAAAACCATTAAGTAAATTTTGTAAAAAACTCCAAAAAATTCACCCATTAGTTAAAACTAAGTCAAATTTGTTAGATTTCTTGCAAACGTTTATCACCGAGTCATTGAAAACTAAATCACAATGAACTCGTCGCAAAAGGTTACAGGGGTGCTCTCGTGCGCTTCACATTCCGGGCCGTAGAACGCCATCCCGCTCAAGATGTCATTCCCATTTCACTAATTCCTTCCCTCTCACAAATGGCTGTGAAGTTTATTTATCTTGCGAATCACTTTTCAAGATCTACAAATACCATTCCAGTCGACTGCATGCCGTTCCTTCGCCTCACGCTTCATTCATCCGATCGTTTGCTTTCCGTTCATACCTTGTGTAAAAAAAAAATCAAAACCAATGTACGAAGCAGACACGGAACGTCAGGTATGTCTCGTCCTCATGATTGCCGTACGGAAAGAGGGCTTTACAGCAAATTCCGTACCCCGTTACGGTTGACGCTAAATTTGTGTAAACAGAGAACGCCCGTTGAAGGCGTTCGTTTTTGGGTCGGGGTGAGAAACGAGACGCGTGACACGCTGTCACACGTTTTGCCATCGACCCGAACCCGGTTGGGCCTTGTGTTCGAAACCAACGCTCTAGTCTAGTGAACAGCAGAACGAAGCTTCCTCGCAGCGGTTACACGGAACACGGAGCGAAATCTAATTTCATGTGCATGTTATTCAATTTTCGTAGTGATTTTAATGAATGAAATTATAGATTACACGTACACACAAGAACACGGTTGCACATGGGTCGGTTTCAGCAGCAGCAGCAGCAGCAGCAGGAGGCAACAAATCTCACACGAACAGCACTTGCCACATTTCTCCAGCGGAACATAAACCCCTCCGAGTGGGTTGGTCCATCTGGGTAGCCGGTACAGCGATACTCATGTCATGTGGGTTGAGCTTATGGTTTTCGGTTGCAAATTTGTTTGCGAATGTCGGCGTAACATAACAGTGCCGCTTGTAAATCAGGGTGATTTGTTGTGCTTTCCGGTAAATAAACTCTCACATTTCTTGATGAGTTCGTTTAAAATAATTAACAAATTAAGCTTTCACTCAGAAAGCTACAATGAGTGCTTTGTAATCCAACGAAAGAGTAAAGATAGCTTCGAAAATTTTGATAGCATGAACCGCTGTTAAATGGATTGAATGATTATTTATGAAACTGCATCAGAAAGATGTATTGTTTGATGTGGAATTTCAGCTGTATTTACTTCCAAAAACGAAACACATCACGTGGGAAGTCAATGAAGCAAAGCCCCCGTATGTCAAACGGTTCACCCTTACTTTCTACCTTACATCTTGCGTGCTCGTGGGTGTGTAGTTTTGGTAAGCATTTGGTATGCCTCTCGACCGTTTTCATCACTCAAGGGCAAACGTGATTCGACCGCATAAAACATACCACAACCGCACGGTTCGATAAGTGCGTCCATGCACGATGATGATGCTGCCGCTGCTGTTATCCTTTCTCCACACAAACGATGGCAGCAAATTCTTCCATATTCACTCCCTAGGGTGTCTGACGGTGCGAGTCACCCATTTGTGAGATCCGTTCTGAATCGGTACCCGGGAACCGGTGACCTGGAAAGGGGAAGCCTGGGGGATCTTTTGTTTTATTTACCGCTTTGCTCTATATTAAACATTCCATTCGTTTGCAATTTAGATGACACGGCGAGGAAAACCTCTTTCGCAAACGGGATTACCGAGAACAACCAAGCCTCCACTCCAGCGGGACCATAGTTAGGTCACTTGCAGTTTTGAAGATACTGCATGCTTGAGCGGAGTAAGATGTGATCCAGCGTAGAACGATCCGCAGCACAGGACTGGAATGTCCTATGCCCAGCGCATAGTCGAATGAGTTTCGATATCGACCATTGTTTTCAAGGTTGAAAAGGCACATCGATAAGATGGAATGGTCTGGTGGCATGGGATGTGTACAGGGAGAGTAGTAAATAAGGAAAGATATTACTAGATGTCAAACAAAGTGTGTAATTTAAAGGCAAAGCATTGATATGCAACATTGAAATGAATTTGAATTAGTACGGCAATTAAGATTAAATTATTGATGCAAATTTATATCGATTCTTTTACTTTTCTTTTCTACTTGCAGGTAAGAGCAAAACAACACAAGATCTAGCATATAAATTGACTGAGTGTGGTATGTTAATATTTTCTTATTATAACAAACTTCATTTTTCAAATTTAAATGTATTAAAAATTCGATCTATCACGCTATATTTAAAGTTTTCCATTTACACAATTAATAACAAGCACCTACTTAATTCCATAAATCATACGATAATTTCAAATCGTCAGTTTTGCACGATAATTTGCAGCCTGAAGCAGAAAGCTTATGATAAACCCCAGCCCCGGAAGCAATGGAACCAAAAAACTCTTGCTCCTATGCTTGTGTCGGACCCGCTGGAAGCGCTTATGCGATGCGACCGGAAACTGGCGACAAGTTTCAATTTAGTCTCTTTAGTTTCCTTTTTTGCACCTCCAAAAAAAAGGCAACAAAGTACGCTCATGCCGAGGTTCATTATGCGTTTGAGCAGGAAGACCGGTACTGTCGAATGGGACGTGTCGGAACCGTGCGAACCGGTACGTGACCCGGTAGCGAAGCGTTCGTGTCGTGCCTTCCGCGTGCAAACTATCGCTGAGCTTTACGTTTTAAAACCATCTTCAAGCGTTTCGAGCGTCTTGGGAAATTAAAAATTCTTTTCTTTTGTTTCTGCGCGGCGCAGATTTAAAAACGTTTTCTTTTTGTGGTGCCGCACGGCAATAAACTATTTAAAGCAACGTGAAACTGTTCCTGCGATATGCAGGGAGGAAGTTTTTCACACAAAAGGGACTTTATGGAATGACTTCGTTCCTGAAAGGCTTTCCACTTTATCGCTTTTGCTTATGGTGGCATTTTTTGCGTTTAGCTTTTGCTTCACCTATCGGTTTTGTTAGCTTGTGCTTGTGATTGATTTTTCCTCCTTTCATTAAAATGCTATGATACCTAACAAAAAGCTTTGCTGGACTGAAGTCAAAGTTTTTGGATGGATTTTATATTGCTTCACAAAAACAAGCTGGCTCTGGAAATTTGCATCAGAATGAAACTGCTAATCTATTAATAAATCGCGGTTTGAGATAGTGCACAGAAAATCTTTTAAAATTGTAATCAAAATCATTTAAAGTTATGAGCTTCTGTGAACTTTTTTCAATTGCTCTACTTGAAATCCCTCTAACAGGCAGCATGCATTACAATCCAATTCCATTGTTAGTAACTGTTTTAAAACTAGCCGTGAGTGATTAAATAATCGGTCACTACTCCTCCTTCCTGCAATTAGAGCCGGCCAAATCGTGCTCATCCGTCAGCAATTCAGCATCCGTGCGGTTGATCCACCATTAAGCCCGGATTTTCAAAACGTTTGTGACAAACTGTAATTGCTAGGATAAAGTAGGGTTAGAGAAAAAAGGCACAACGCAATCCTTTCGTAGCACTACGGCCGTACGATGCTTCAAACTCCTTCCTTTAAAACGAACTGTTACTTGCCTTTTTTTCTCTCTCTCTCTCTCTCTCTCTCTCTCTCTCTCTCTCTCTCTCTTTGGTCCGACCGTCTAACGAATCGTAAAGCGTAACCGTATTCTACGCGAATAAATCCTACCAAGAGCCACATTTTTCACTCCACTCATCTGGGTGGGTCCATCCAATGTGTGTGTGTGTGTGTGCCGGCATTTCCCATACCTTTCCCGTCCCGGCGACACATAAGCCTTAAGTGAAACATTTAATCCATATTACATTTATCCTAGCGGACCATTGCCAACCAACGTGCCGTGTCATCTTCGCACACTAACTGGGTGCACTGGTGACACACACTGGAAACAACGCGCCACGATACGACGATGCAATTTAGCTCGCTGTATCGGTCTCGGGATTTTCCTACCCTCCATTCACGACCAACCTGTAACTACACTCAAAAGCCGGAACGTTCCGGAGCACGTTCTGGCCCCGAGTGTGAAGCTGACGAGGATGGCAAACCCGGCTACAAACTCACTAAGCCGTATCAGAAGCATCACGGCACTTCTGTCAAGCCCGCCCTTCCTGGTCATTCGCGCAAACAAGGTTACGATTCCGTTTACGGTTTCGCGTTACGATGACGTTTGCAATGAAAAACAAAAAATCGGTTGTAAATTACTACCGAACGTTCCTCTGTTTGCCAGCTTAAAGTGCTCCATTATTTCTCGCCTTACCCTAAAACAACTACAACTGACTTCTTACGCTTCCGTGTAAAGTAATTCAACAAATATTTACACTCTCGTCCAATCAAATCGCACCATAAAAATGCCCGCCGCATATGCACGCAGCGTTGACTTTTACAGCGTGGAATCAATTCATCGAAAATCACATAAAATCTCCGATACGGCACCCACACCATCACGCTGCGTTTTGAAATGGGCATGGTGCTTCTTTTTTTTTTTTAAAAAAAAAAGGACCCACAAAAAATACACCAAAAGATACACGTTTCTGATTTTGAGGGGCAAAAATTCATTGGAATTTGAAACATGTAATATGTAAGCATGCACGCGGTGTTGGAATTCCATTTCCTCCAAAATGGGATAAAACAGAAATCAATGATCACGGTGAGCGGGGTGAGCAATGGCAGCGTCACGTGCACTGTGTGGGTTTTGGTCGTACGGTTTCCTCTTCATGAAAATTTGCGTGATCCTTTCTTGGGAAAAATTCATTTCGTTTCTGATGGGGCTTGTATTTTTTTTCTAAATCAAACACAATTCGAGCAATATAAGAAACAAATTGGAATTGCTATTTATGCCGCTCTATAAACACTGTCGGTTCAAATACATCGTTTAGATATCAACAAATGAAATAAACAAATGATATGCCAATCGAAGGGGATGTTTCAATTTCAAGATAGGATAGCCACATCACTAAGTATGTTTGATTGAACAAGTATAAAGGGCACAATATCTTATTTTGATTATTATTTCAAAGCACAACTCCAAATACTAAAACTTGTCTTATTTTACAATAACGTTTAAATGACAAAAATATACAAAAAAAAAGTACGCTAAGCAGATCCTAGTGACCAAATTCATCTTTTTCTTTAAGCTACGATTAGGATGGCATAAGTAATTAAACTCCACCAGAGAAACTTTTTACCTCATTTCTGGAAAGTGACCTTCGGGTCATCCAGCTGGACAATTATATTAACACTCCATCCTACAGCCTCAAATAAAAGCCAACCAAGAACCTTGGCCAGGCTTCTACTAGGGAAAATTGACAGTCTCAAGAAGAAAATTTTGTTGCAACGGGTTCGATGCCATGTACAGCAGGATATGGACATTACCTCGTTGAAACGGTCTTTTATTGCGCTTTTTTGCAAAATTCACGCGAAGATGAATAATGATGTAACGTAATGAATAAGATCAATGTTAGTATTTTTAAAAATCATTTTCAATTCTTTTGAATGAAACAACAAAATACTTTCCAAGATGATATTTCTTATAATAATTGATTTTTTCTGATCGTTCAAAATTAATCAGAACCCAGTTGGAATTCCCAATCAGCTATCCACTCCATTCCTTGCCCGCCAAAACCAACCAGTTCACAATCGAAATTAATTACGACTTCTCCTACTTTCCGATCATTTGCCTTTCGGTAGCATTCGATGGCTGGAATCTAAAAACAGAACAATGTTAATTCAACTGCACCTTTCCAGCTTCCTTCGTGGTCTGATTCTGTTTTGGCCATGGTTTCGCTTCCCCGGAAAGGCATCAAATCAGGCATTGTCAAAATTCTTGTTAATTCTCCGTCAAAAGCCAGTTCGATGCTGTGCCAGGCTTGATTGGAATTCTTCATCAGAGGCATGAGCCGGAAAACGTCAATCACTGTACTTGTGTTTGAGTCAACATTATAGCTAAGAGTTTAGCTTGCCGTTTGGCGTTAAACGTGTTGTCATAATTGAAATATCTGTTGCCTAATAATAATTTACTTCTACCTTAAGTAATGGCCTTAGCAGCCATACTGGTCTTAAACAAAATAAACCAAGACTTATCTTAACCCGCAACAGGATAAATCTGATCATGATCTGAACGGTAGCACCGTCCAGGATTACATGAACTATTGGTACTATTGGTTGACAATAGAGATCTTAATATGGAAAAGCTAAATGTGAAAATACTTCTATCAAAAATAAAATGCCTCCATTCACATGAACCTTTTCAAATATGTGTGCAATTTCTCAAGTTAATTCTAAAAATTAGTCAAAACCTGTGTCCATCTGGCAAAGGTCAGTAAATCTGACCATTTTCACAACGCATGAAGCATCATTATGCACCATTTGCGGAAAACTAATTAGTCCATCTGTCACGTGGGCCGCCAGAGTTGGATAGGTCATACTCGCGCGTAGGTCAAACTGCCACCGGCACTCAGAGAGCGAAGATTTACGAGCATGCTGCCCCATGGTACGGGTCTGGGCACGATTCCGTGTTGGTAGCGCGAAACTTGGAAAGGAAATTTACCCTGCGGCGACACCTGTTGCGCTTTCGATTTTTCGCTTCATTATTTCCGAGATGATTGCTATCCTGCGAGAGAGCGAACAAGAGAAAAATACAGAGCGGGGGAGAGAAAAACTTCAATCGACCAACCAAAGAGAAAATTTTAGTAAAAGGAGATAAACTGGAAGCTTGAGAGAATTCGTTATCAACGAATACTCTATTTTATGAAAGGTGAAGCTTGCTGTAGCTTTTCAACACACATCCATCGAAAGCTTTATAGCATCAGGACGATCGAAAAAAAATCAGCAAGCTTTTTATCGTAGAAAGCTTTCAGCTAAAGCTTCTCGTATGCTCTATAAAGCTCCAATTTGAATTCATTTTTCTTTTACACTCATTCCCGAATCAAACATTCATACAATTCCCTTTCGCTTTAATTGGCCCCATTAAACCCGTTGGCAGTTGCCGTTACAGTTGATTGCAAAACAACAATGTGTACAGTAAATTATGGCTTAACATACACCACAGCATACTTAATTCATTACCCGCAAGCATCGCTCAAACAATCGCTTATTGTGCTTAATGTCATGTTGATGTTGCAAAGGAAAAAATGGTCTACACAAGCAAAACCGCCAATATCAATACAATCAATCAAATAAACACCACCAATTACAACGGATCGTGGTGCCTGACATCGTGTCATTTCTCGCAAAACAGTTCGCCACGGGGCGAATAAAACCAACAACAGCAACAACAAAAACAACAACCCACCATCCCTCGAACCATTCTGCATTCTACTGCATTTCCGATTCTTCCCTTTCATCTCGCACTCGATTCGGTTGACCTTAAGCGTGTAACCATGCATTTATCATCGTTCGTTTATCTTCTTTCTTTCCGATTCAATTCCAACACCGAATCGCGATCACTTCGCTCGGAGCTCAACGCAAAAAAAAA
>AXCO02011134.1:0-10507 GCA_000473525.2 Anopheles melas
AATCAGATTGCACTGAAGACGTTTCCTCTTTTTTCTCGGCCCTTCTCACTCTCTTCTCTCTCTTCTTTCTCTCTCTTCTCTCTCTCTCTCTCTCTCTCTCTCTCTCTCTCTCTTTCTCTCTCTCAATGTCTCTCTCTCTCTCTCTCTCTCTCTCAAAAGATGGAAATATATATACAAACAAAGTTTGATATTATATTTGCTTTATATTATAAACTATCAATTTATAACATTATCGGCCGTATCGGGGTGGTCGTTCGTTCCCGGGAACGTTCGCCGCGATGCTCAGTTTTCACTCATTTTATAGCCGTCTATAATCAAAATTTAGAAAACCGTATAGATTTTGTTCTGCCCAATCTAGTGGTACAACCCTTTCCACTCATTCTTCGACGAACGACCACCCCGATACGGATGTATGTGTATTGAATGCATTCAAGCTACAATGCCTTAAAACATATAATATATTGTATTCATTAAAAAATACAAAGCTTAAACTGATCTGTATCGTACAACTTGATAATGAAGGAGCTAAAAAAATCGATTCGAAATTCAACTCTTTTAAAAAAGTGAATACTTGTGAGTCACTCATTAAAAAGAGTCATTACGGGCATCACTAGTCTGGTGACAATTCTGCGCATGCAAAACAACCATTAGTCGGATTGCGATTGTCGTGTTCAACCAACAGGTGTTATATAAACAATGATGCATGTGAACTAGGCTTGAGAAGCTCGTTTTATAGCCGTGAGCGTATAAGTTCATTTTTCTAAAAGAACTGAACCAAATTCGAGCGTTATTTCGTCATTTTGAATTGGCATTTTTCAATACACTCAGATTACCGGACCAACTCAAATTAATTCATATGTAAAATCTGAACAATCTAAACCGCTCTCGTTCATTATACCCATCACTAGTCTCATAATATATCTTGTTATTGATGTGTTAGTTTTATATCTAAATTCCTTATTTCAAACAGCCTCTCACCGTTCGTAACGGAGTTTTCTGAACAAATTCAATGAATAACATGCTCAGCACTATATAGTTTTTTTTTTTTGCATATTTTCTGACACAACAAATCCGAGAAGAAAAAATGCCTAATCGTTTCTGTGTGAAATTATTACATAATTTCATTCCGAAAATATCATACATGAGGTGAAAAATTGTTCAAATTGCCTAATCTCAAAAAAGCAAACCCTGTAATTCGTTTTATAATATTCAATAATTGTTAAAAACAATTAAAACAAACAACTACATCCCTTTCCCATTTTCACCCGCTTTGGCTGCTGTACATACCATTTTTCGCAACAGATCCTCATCGGTAATCGTCGACAGATCGGCGAACCGTGCCTCCATGGTGCTGGCCGGGCGGGCTGTATCGCTCCGCGCGTACGGTCGTCAAACGATCGCAAAGCCAAAGCCGTCCGGTTGGGCCCGGGTGTTGCCCGATCAATTAGTCACGTTTGCACCGAAACCGCCTCCTGTCAACGGGCGCCAGCCGTTGGGTGACTGCCGTTGATTGTTGAACGTTTATCGATTGATCGTCGTTGTCGTCGTCGTCGGCTGCGCGGGCAGTAAATCTTACGCTCTGTAAAAAGCAGGCAGGTTAGAAGCAGAGGCATGAGTGATGAAGATCTCGGTGGCGTTAAAATTACAAATTAATAATAACCACACGTTTGAGTTGGCGAAGCATTGGCGACTTTTCTTTTGAATGTTTTTTTTAAAGAAATATCGCATTCTCTAATATAAACCAACAACTGAAAATGTCATAAAAAATGCTATAATCACCTTCGTAGCGTTGTGAAATATTAACAATAAATGCAGCGATTTTACAGACAATATTATTATTTCTTACACAAAATAATTAAAATCACTGAAGTTCAAGTAAACAGTCGAAGAAGCTTACTTGTGACCAAGCCACCGCGGAAATTCACGAAACACTTGTCCACTCAATGAGTAAAACTTTTGCCTGGTCACTTACATTTACAAGCAACTGGAGCATAAATATAAAACACACCAATGCACAGCATTAACTAAAGTAGCACACCACTAACAGATTTAGTTCGAATGAGTTCGAAACAACCTTTACCAGCATTCACTTCAATTAACTAAATAAATAAACACTTGAAGGGAAAATTGTGTTGTTCCCTCGGTACACTCAAAAACAATACCAAAATAGCTTTCCTCGACTTTACGCTAGTCCAAAACAGTACGTTTGCTCACTGATTCTGCCTACTTCCGTGCCGTAACACTGTTGGGACGGATGACTGATGCGATTGTTTTGGGGGCTCTTCTTCAGACGCATCCGACGCATACGAAAGCGAAAGTGGATTGCTGTTGCTGCTGCTGCTGCTCGTGGCTCATCGTCCGTCGGATAAGGCTGCGCGTACGATACTGACCGGGTACGGTCGGTGCGATCGACGGACTAAAGCCTGCGCCCGTTCGCGCCGGAGCCTTCGCAGTGCCGCGGCCCGAAGCCTTCGCCGGCGGAACCAAGAGAGGTCGACCTCGGCGATGTGAGCTACCCAAAAAAACAAGAAAAAAAAAGAAACAAAACGGACCCAACTATACACGGACGGTTCAGCGGCGGACAAGGGCCAGATGGAATGTAAAAGAAGAAGTAAAAAGCGAATAACGACACGTTCGATTGGACCGAAAGATTACGGCGAAGAAGAAAGGTGGGGGAAGCAATGTTCGGTTGAAAGGGAAGCAAAGGAAACACAATTGGTTAAGGGTCGGAATGACCCCCCGACCAGGATGAGAAGTGCACCGGCCATATCGGCGGGTAGCCAGGGTCTGTGCTCCTGAGAAATGCACCAGCGTTGGCGCCTGGTCGTAATGATCGTTTTAAACGCGGCTCCTTTTTCAAATGTGAAATATGTGTATATATATATATTTATGTGTGTATTTTTTTTTATTCGGGAATTTGAGAAACATATAAATTTCAAACAACATTTAAATTCACATTTTCACTTGCACATACTTGCATCTGGCAGAGATCTCTTCAATCATTGCACAAGGTCATTCCACGCGCCAACTCTTTTGCGCAAAAGGGGTGGACACCACCCTACTTGGGAATGCGTCCAGCATCTCTGGAGCTGGATCTGGCCGTCCCGGATCTGGGAGGGAAGGTCCCGCACGGTGTTATATGTTTTCGCGACCGCAGCTTCAACCGCGAGCAAAACGGGCGAAGTCACCGTGTGCCGATTCGGTGACTGACGGTTTCCTTAATGGGATCGCAGCGCAAGGGAGCAAAAAAAATTAAAGAAAATAAAAAGGGCATCATTCAAAAGCAACACCAAACTGGGAAGTACATCCAACCACACGCCATCTCCCTGCCACCCGTTTTTACGAGCGATCGCAACGATGTGCAGTATGTGCGCAAGGCAGCGCGAGTACATTTCGCGCAAACAAAATGCATGCTGGAACACTTGGCAGTCAGCCAGCCAAGGCTTACAGGCAACGAAGAAGGGCAAATCATACGCACACACACACACACACATTCGCACGCAGACAGGGAGGATAATGTTCATCAGCGGCTTGATCAGGGGGCCGCTGGTGCCGACTGGGCGCCACAGAATCACTCTGCACGCTGCACGATGCCGCCAGAGGAGCGCAAGAAACATCTTAGAAGAAAGGGAGGGGGAGGGGTGCCGGTGTGCGAGGGGTTTGCCAGAAGGTTTTCTTTCCCACCCGACCCACCCGATGCCATAACGCAGACATACGATACACCTTCGGCACATCCATATGGTGCCCGCGGTGGCCCTGTGTGAGTCTTCTAGAGTGGCTTGGGAAAGGGGAAGGGTCTACAGAAGGCCAGGAAGGACCTATGAGCGAGGGTGTGTGAAAGCGAGAGCAAGCGAAAGGGTAGGAAGGAGCACGCAGCAAACAAGAGAGCGCCACACACAGACACATCATCGCACGAGCAGAGCTGCAGCGGCAGCATCGGGCAGTAACGCCAATTTTGGAGCGATTACGATTCAGGCAAACCACTTCCCTTTTAAGGCATTCGCACCATACATGGGCAAATGAGGTTTGCGCCGCACTCGGGGGACACTGGGGCTGTCGCACTGTCCGATTTGCCTGACGGCTTTCGAGCGGCTTTGCCCAAGGCGCGCAAAGCGAACCTAGCGCACGATTCTCGCGCTGCTGCACGAAGACACTTGCTGTCGGAGGCCAACCGTGGCCTGATGATGAATTGTTCCGATGCTAACTCACTCTGTACCTGTGGTCCTGTGTCCACCGTCGGCCTTAAAACCGGAAGCTTCCGGAATGTCGTAGGGAGGCATAATTAGGACAGCTGCAACGGTGGCGGTGCAACGCTGCAGCCGACGCTCCTGTTTCTTCGCTGTGGCGCCATCGGCTTCGCCGGCCCTGAACTGCTTCCAGAGAGTGACCAGATTAAGCCGGAAGATTGTATCATCACGCGCGCCATCCGTTCCCCGAACTGCCCGCTCGAAGGACGTCCTGTCGAACGGGGGAGGGGGGCTGACCTTCCACAGTGCCCGAGTGCCTAGAGCCGCGTGAAAAGCTTGGTGCGCGTGCTTCGCATTGCTTTGAGTGCTGGATGCTGTTAAAAAAAAACAGCCGGGATATACTCCAGCATGTCTCTCCTCGCAACCGTTCCAACAAAAGCAAAAGCACTAAGCAGCAAATTTAAATGAAGTGATTGGCCCTGTTGGAGCGGGAGGATTTGGCATCTTCTTCGCATTCGCCCTTCCGCGCGTTCGTGATGTTCCCTCTGTTAGGCTGTGTCCGCTTCTCTGAGCTTGGGCAAGATGTCAAGGTAAGCGCACGGGTTGCGCAGTGCCACACAGTGGGTCATACAATGTGGTTTTAAATCCATGTTTGGCAAAGCGTCAATAGAGCACGAACAGATACGCTGCGGGAATACATTTTAATACCAAGTGCTTGCCGGTCTTGCGACCAAGTGCTTGTATCCCATGCGATGCTTTCGCTTTAGCTCACAGCGCTTACTTCCAAAGCAGTTGAAAAAATGGACTATTAAAGCAGTTGTGTCCTCTCACTCCATGCTACAATATTGTTTGTAGCTGCAGGATCTAATCGAGGAACCTTTAACTACAGATGCGCCGCCAAGAATGATTGCTTGAGATGAATCCTATCAGAGAACGATTCAAATGATAACTCGAGATTCATACGGAGTAAGGTGTACTGCAAAAGAGTGGTTCCTCATCTGCAAGGCCTAATCGATGAACCT
This sequence comes from Anopheles melas, assembly GCA_000473525.2. Classification (NCBI taxonomy): domain Eukaryota; kingdom Metazoa; phylum Arthropoda; class Insecta; order Diptera; family Culicidae; genus Anopheles; species Anopheles melas. Next base: position 5,210 of record AXCO02011134.1, read on the forward strand.
TGAACTAGAGATGTGCTGGCTTGAGCAAATGTGGTTGCTTGAGATGAATCTTATCAGAGAGGAGACCGATTCAAATGATAACTCGCGACTCATCCGGAGTAAGATGTATTACAAAAGAGTGATTCCTCAGCTGCAAGACCTCATCGATGAACCTTGAACTACAGATGCGGCTTGAGTGAGAATGATTGCTTGAGGTGAATCTTATCAAGTGGTGACATACTCTTTTGTGACTCTATGCATCGACTCACGGCTCATCCGGAGTAAGATGTAGCACATAAGATATATAAACATAATAATAAACAATATAATAATATAATAAACAAGCGAAATCGTAAGAAAAGAAGTGAGTTAGTAGATACCTCAATGACAAACGAATGAGTGAAAGATTCTTATCCCTGTAGTCATTCTTCTACATTGGCTCAACTCTTTGAAAAACTAGATGATGTTGATGACAAGTCCCACCTCTTATCCTAGCACAGGTTTGAGAAGGATGGAAATATCTCTGCGATAATATTACTCTAAGGTAATTTTGAAAAAAATTAAGAAATGTAATAACAAGGGGTGGCATCGTACGCAATTCCTAAGAATCCCCCGAGTCCAAGGCGGCCAACTTAGCTCCATCAAGTTAAAATGAAAACTCCATCAAATACAATAATAGTAGTATTCCCTAGCATCCTTTACATAGATCGCCAAGAACCAACTAATGGCGCACTGGCGCACTGCGCGCACTGCGCGCACTAAAGAGCGATTATGCAAATCGTTACCTTGAACTGCGAGCCTGCAAGTTTATTCCGTCCGCCGGGATGATCAAGGCAAACCTGGCAATGGTTCATCCCGGTCACAAGAATCAAGCATCTCCAACCTGATCGCGAGCGGAACGTATTGTAACGAAACGACCAACCTTGAAGTTCTCTATCATTATTGGCCAGAACTTGTTCCCACTGCTCTACCAGTATGTGGCATTATTATTCATCACATTAATTATATTGCACCAAACCGAACGCAACGGGCCCAAATATGCTGTTCTAGGGCAGAAGTCTGACATAGACACGTGCTTAGGACGCACGTGCAAACTTTGTTTTTTTTTCATGAACAGTATAGAATCTCATTTAATAGCGCTTAAACAAGTACACAACATTACCGTGTGTCCATGACATCAGGTTTACATTTTACAGCGCTTTCCAGTTTCGTCACTGTCGTTCGGCACTTGTCTTGAGAAGTAAAAATCGATTACAAACGACAAAGAACATCTGTATGCACATCCGTCAAGAATCGACACACAGCGAACCACAGACACGATACCTCCTACGGTCGGCGAAGTTTTCCATCCAAATAGTGCCACGCAACCGCAAGCAATTGTCTATGGGGGAGTGGCACCACTGTACCACGGCAAACACGTGCGGGAAGCTGGAATACCGTGTGCCCAAGTGTGTTGCGGTATTGCTTGACCACGGCCTGACACACGGGCGACTGACATTGTTGCTTTTGGGTAAATATTGAAACGATGCGCATCGGATGCAACACACAGCGGCATGGGGAAAGGGCACCCTGTTAGCTTAAGCCGCTCAAATTAGTACTGGAAAAACGTGTATTAGTAGTAGATGTAGCGTATTGCACAGCAAGGCATCGGCAAAGCGTCCTGGTTATATTTTATTTAATATATATAAATATTACAGCACTCTCTCTCTCCTACCTCTAGCCATGAGAAAACGGCTTGCACATTGCGCAAAAAGCACGAGCTGGCAAATCTTGGTAGGAAGACGGGGTGACGGGTTGTGCTGCCTTTCAAGGGTCTATCCATGTTGGGACGATGGTGCCTATGGTGGTTCACCGAGCCAGTGCAACCAATAAGACATATTATGCCAGCGGTGGAAAGCTGAATCACCTTGCTGGTGGCAGAGTGCCGAGCGGTCGCGCCAGCGCATGCGTCCAGGATGCCGCGTGCCCAAAGGGGTGGTCGTCGCTGGTGTCACCAGCACCAGCAGGGCCGCGGTAGACGCATGAATAATGCATGTTTGTCAAAATACGGTGCAAAACAGCTCGACTTTTCTCGACTCGACTGCGCCAAACAAGGCAAAATGATTGCAAAATAATTATCTTTGTTTTTTGTGTTTTGTACTTTGGTTTTTGTGTTTTTTTTTGTACAGCCAATAAGAGCATCTATCACGAGGTGAGCTAATAGTTGAAGTGTGAAATCGAAACCAGCATAATTTCGAGCAGCTTTACCTTAGTAAAACTTTCAGCTTAAATTGCGTTTCTACCGCCTTTAGCCTAACCAGCAGCGGTAGCCTAATGATAAATGCGCCGGCTCTCTGTTAAAGCAGAACGTGGTTCGATTCTCAACTAAGAAATATTATCGTCCAGTTTCAACATCAACGTGCGTGTGCGAGTGCCACATTCTAACGTCATCATCATGTGATAGCTGCTCCTCTCCGATATCAACGCACTTCGTGCCGGGACGTGTTCTAGATCTACTTTGTGAGCAAACTGAGTATATTGTGTGTATGTGTAGGTGCGCGTTGCTTCTGGGGATCTAACATGTTTAGCGGCATTGCTTTTCAACTGTGTGTCGTGACAGTTAAGGGTATGTAATTTAATCCCCCTAGTAGACACTTTTACGCGCACATCCAGGACGGTGTTAGGAGGGGTATATGATATATATGCACCACACCATGCTGGCGACCACAGCAAAAAAAAAGGTCTAAGACGGCGCAACGCGCGTCATGCATCTTCTCCGTTTCCTTCTCCAGATCTCGCGGTCTGGCCGAGAGGCGGTGGCCCCCCCAAGGTGATGATACGATTTTAAATGCAAGGTTTTTGGAGTTCCCTGGTATACACTCACCTGCGCACGCTACCTTTACCCACCCTTACAATGCCAACGTTAAATGTGCGAGTGTGTATGTGTGCTTCAACCCCCGTCGTAAGCGTTTGAAAGCTAGAAGAGACCACAACAGATCTTTGCGCGCGCGCGATCCGATATCAGCTTACACCCGCGGAACAATGTATCATATTAACCTTACTTGTGGGGGTGAGGTGAGATGGGTTGTGCTGTTGCCCGGACGAGCTACTTTTGTTTGTGTGCTGCACACAAATCTCGCTCGCTTCCTTCAACCGGGCCGAAATTTGAACCGTCACGTGAAGAAGGCTGCCAGCATTGCCATCCGGGGGGACACACTTTGCTTAAGAGCTGCTTGTTGTTTTATTTTTTATTTTTTCACCACAAATCATTCAACTTCAATGAGTTAGATGGAAGTGGTACCATCCATTGAGGGAGCCGTTTTGTCAAACCAGAAGTGAAATATTGCGTTGCTGAAACTACATGACTCCGCTGTAAGCATATTCTTGAAAGCATAGATTCCTTTTTTGGCAATTATCACTGTTTGATTGCTGAGCGGTTTCAAACCAATGGATGAGCTGAGGTTGCATATATTCTTCAATGTACGGCTGCTAACCGATTGTACAGAGACCTGCTAACCACAGGTTGGATACATTCTTAACTTCTTCACTAATAAAAAAAAACTACAATGTCTAGAATCACTGGTAGTACGGGCACTTAGTTTAACATGTCACTTGATAACTTGATATCATAAACTTCAAACTACCTAACAAGCACGTACTACGATGTATTGGAAAAACTGCACACAGCAGTTCTGATAGCGCTACACAGCGTGAATTTCAGTGCGTGATCACTGTTCTCGTAGACCCTCTTTCTGTGTCCTTGTGCCCCAATATCCTTGCACCACTATCGAACAATTCGTCTCCCAGGTATGGGAAAACTCTACTTTCAACACATGCTCTTGCTTGTTCTGTTCCTTGCCCCCACCATACTCCGTGACAAACCGGAAACAACGCTCGGGCGCCCAACGCCAAGGGTGCTTGTATAGACCTGCTTGCCTGTTTAGCAATGGAAAACGACTGCCGCGCGACTGATAGAGGGTGGAACGCCTCTGGGGCCCACCCGGCAAAGGCGGCTTTGAAACAAACGACGCTGAGGACGGATTGGTGTGCGTTTTTTTTTTCTTTCTTCTATTTGTTCGCGAGACATAAAAGGCACGTCGTTGCTCTCGATCATTTCCTTTCCCATCGCCGCTGAATTCTACGTTTGCTCTCTGTCGCGCTCTCCCTTTTTGCCCTTTCTCTCTCTCTCTCTCTCTCTCTCTCTCTCTCTCTCTCTCTCTCTCTCTCTCTCTCCCTCTATATTATTCTCTTTCTCTCTGTCAAACTCGCTCTCTCTCGCTCTCACTGTTTATTAGTTTCATCATGCTGTTAGGGCGACCCTATTTTCCCATCCTCCCACCCATAACTACCACCCATTGCCGAGTTCGACTATTCGTTACATCCGAGGGTGGCATCTAGACGACTTAGGGTCTGCTGTAAGCTTCACTTTCCACCATGGTGCTGCTCCCCCGATTCCCATATACAGCTGCATCCGTTGCCAATTTCTGTCAATTGCAAACGATACATCTCCTACACACAACCTGCCTGCATACTGCATTAGCTCAGACGCATCGATGAACAGCGTGCTCGTTTCATCGTTCGCTATCAGACTATGCCGTGTACTAGATCTGCGCTCTAGACCCGAAGCAACATAATAGATCACTTCGACCCAAGCAGTCTCTAGCAAATGTTGAAGATCATTTCCGTTTACGTTCTTTGCAGAGACTTGAATGCTTTCAACAACATTCCAGACGTATTTTACTTACTTACTTACTTATCCGGCGCTACAACCGCTTTGCGGTCTTGACCTGCCTCCGGAGTTTCCAAAACAGCTCACGGTCTCGCGCCTTCATCTGCCAGTCCGTTATCTCGGCCTTAATGGCGGACGCCTTCACGCCATCTTGCCATCTCAATTTGGACCTACCACGCCTCCTCTGTCCTTGTGGACGGCCTAAAAGGACTTTACGGGCTGGATCGCTGGCGAGCTTGATACTCGTCGTATTGTATAGCTCGTCGTTCTAACGGCTCCTTCATTGTCCTCCCATACATATGGCCACGAATCCTTCTGAGCATCTTCCTCTCGAACGCGACTAAGAGGGTTTCGTCAGATTTGAACAGTATCTCAGAGGCGTTTAGGTACTACAGTAGGTGACCGCTAACTGGATGTGTTTTAATTGGAGTGCTTTTTAACTTTTTACCAATAAATAATCTGAATCTACGTAGGCGTGATGTACAGATAGGTGAACGCACTATTGAAGTCGTCCCAGAATTCACCTATCTGGGGTCAAAGGTCAGCAACGACAACAGTATCGAAGCTGAGTTGCGCGCAAGGATGCTGACTGCCAACCGGTCATTCTACAG
>AXCO02011135.1:0-10530 GCA_000473525.2 Anopheles melas
GTAAACAAAACAATGCAAATAACCGTTTAACTGCTCGATTAACCACCGGATCATGTCTACCTCCCTTTAAGTCCGTTTGCAGCGAACTCCCTTATCGATCCCCCCCCCCTCCTCATCACAGTCGCATTGCGCATGCATTATTTATCAATCACAAGATATGGACGATCGATCTGGCGCGGGTGCTAATGAATGATTTATTCAGCCACGCGGGATCGCCATCTTGCCAGTGGTACACAAATGGGCGGTCCGTCGATCGTAACTTGTTCCTGGTTTGTGTGTGTGTGTGTGTGTTTTTTTTTACTTCGCCTATCCCTCTCTTACTTCTATCCGTGAAGGCGTAAGACAGTTAAAACGACCGTTTATTAAAACCAGGTGCCAGGCTGTCTGCGTTGACTGCCCACCGTTATGCATCGGCCTGGTAAGGCGTACGATTCAACAGCGATTATGTTAAAAACACGATCACCAGTACGCACACTTTCGTTTTGCACAGTGCCTCTGCGCGCCATCGGCCATCGACCAATGATTAATGATTGACACTTCACTGCCGTACTCAGCAGCCACGCTGCGAGGGGGCTGATGGTCATTAGCATTAATAAATGCGACGCCGTCACGACACCGTTTACTTTGCTACTACTGGTACGATGGGAGGGGATGGAACGGTTGCAGATGCAGGTAAAGTGCATTCCATCGCAGTTAACAAGTGTTGATTTTTACAATTCTTCTATAATAACTGTTCCATCAATCAACGGCTGATTGTTGTAAGTGTTGACAATGTGCTGTCGGGGATGCTCTTGTCTAAATGTGGAGAACACTTAGGCAAGATGATTGATCGTGTCGAAATGGCTAAATGAATTAAATACAACTTTTTTAAGCTGCAATTAGAGATGAATTGAAAATAAACATGGAGAATTTTGATTACATTTATTAATGCAGAATGAAATGAAATGAAATTGTGAAGCATTCAACCAACCAAAGGTTGATGTTTCGTAAAAGTAGTACATAATTTCCTATAAAATTAAACCTTCTTAAACTGTTTCAGAGTTCTTTCAGAGAGCTAAATTGGATAGAAAATGTATGTTTATGTATGGTTTGGTGCATGTAAAAGGCAGTTTAATGATTTTAAATTAAAATAAAAAACAAACAAATACTTGCTGCTACCTCTACTCTATTCGCTCCTCCAGTTGGAAGCCCTGTGCGCATTTATAATTGATTACTGTAATCCATTAGCAAACTTGTAAAGCACGAGTTTCGCTTGTCCCCACCAAAGCAGGAAGCTCTGTGCAAACACATTTCTTGTCCCGTCGTGACATCACCAAACCGCCTACCCAGTCAGAGCTATTTCACGCCACCGTTCCCCGAGCGAGATCAAGCGGTAAGGTTCGGTCGAGATTTATAACCCAACTGACCTCGGTGCAGAAACGGAGGTAAAGCGGAAGGGAGGAAGAAGAGAATAAAATTCTCCAACTGCTGAACTCGCTGATCATTAGTGCTCCCGGTTGGTTTGCTCCGAGCGTGCCATTAATGAATTGAGCCGTCATTCACAATTTAGATTTCCTCCCGGCGGCAGCCCCTGTGTGCCGGCTTCATTCGTAAACCGCAGGCAGCGCAGCTTTATTTGCGCTCATTTGTTCAGTGCACTGTTGACAGAGCCCTTAATTGGGTGAGGTTTTTGGGAGAAATTAATTCTAAATTTAACGACCGCCTGCCAGCACATCGAACGACTCGCGCTAGCTACAAGCGACGAACCCTTTGTGTAACGTTTGACATTTAGGTTTTAACGTTGCTACCTACCTTTAAACAACGGACAGAGCTGCCCCAGTGCACCGATCGGTCCGCGGCCCGTATACTGGCCGACGGCCAGCTCCATGAACAGCATGGGAATTCCACAGATCAGCAGAATGATGAAGTAGGGCACGAGAAACACACCTGCGAAAACGGGAAAAAGGGCCGCGTTAGAGGGTCAACGTTACTCGGGCGTTGCTGGTGTCGTTGTTACCTCCTCCACTCTTGTAACACAGATACGGAAATCGCCACACGTTTCCCAGCCCGACCGAGTATCCGATGCAGGCCAGCACGAACTGCATCTTGTTCGCCCAGTGCTGCTTGCGCGGTTTGAGATTATCAAGATCGGAATCATCCGACATGCCGCCGTAGCTTTCATTCTCGTACGTTTCATCGGGTGGGCTGCAAAAGAGTGGTTAGAAGAGGATTAATAACAGTTTCTTACATAGAGAACAAATGACAAAGCCTCATTTTAAGCTATTTTTGAATGAAATTAAGATCAAATATTCGTCACATCAATATAGAAGCATAAATTAAGACCTCGAGGCGCCAATAGAATGACTATTTAGCATCTGCAGACTAAATGTTAGCCTAACTGCTCAGATTTAAAGCAGCCAAACCATTAAAGAAAACAATATCCAAACAACAAACACGAAACGTTCCCCCTTGTCCGGCGCACGCAAGGTGTCAAAAGACTTCCTGTTATCACATAACCAAAAGCGGATTTGGAGCACTTTTTTTACCTACAACTGTTTGAATGGGGATAAGCTCACTCCCTGCTTTGCTGGGAGCATAATATCGGTTTTTGGATATTCAGCACCTTCTACTGGCGATCGTGTTGCACTAACTAATTAACATCGTTCAAACTCACAAAAACACACACACACACACACACACACACACACGAGTACAAACAACTCGGCGCAAGGTCGCAGAACTCCGACGCCTCCATCGAAGGGATGTAATTTCAGCCCGTGTCAGCAAGCGGCTATCGCATGAATCAACATTCCTTCGCATTCGTTTATTTGGTCTGGCAGAAGTGTTAATCGATCGATTCGAGCATTGCGCCGAGTGAATTACACGATCATTACCACGGTCGTCGCCAAGGATAGCAATGGATATGATACTGTGATCTATTTTGGATACCGGACAATCTTATTTACCGATCGTTTACATATGACTTTTTTGGGAAATGTTTGTCCTCATCATATGATTCACATAATTAGCGCTCTGCACTGACATGAAGTCGGGTCTTCGAGTGAGAATACAGTAAAAGCATCAGAATTTACCCGTTTCTAAATGAAATGACGGAAATGAACAATCATCGTAGCACACTAGAACGATGGAAATTGAGAACGATCGGGTTCGTCCGAGAGGAATGGCATGGAGGAGTTGTGTTTCGTGAAATGATATCTTGCACAATTCCAGACCGTTTGCGGTTTGTGCAATGAACTGTTGGAGATGGGCGAAAAGTGGATTGTTCATTGTGTTCTGGATGTCGCCATCGGCATGCCAGGAAAGCCTTTACTTATCATCCGTAGCAAAAATGTAACCATTTTGTATGAGACATAAATCTAACAACATATCTATTAAATGCTTGCCTGTCTTGACCAAGACAAACACAACCAAGGCAGAGTCTACGGACGCTTGAACATGCGAATGCTTAAAGATCAGACGCTGCTAGCTCCTAGACAAGACAAGACGAACATAAAAGTTAGGCACACGTGTTCCTCATCCCTGGACGGATGTTGGATGCTGTCAACAAACCTACCAAAGGTCACTGATTATAAATTTCTTTAACATTTGCTTAAATGCTTATCTCTTTTACGAGCAAATCGAAATTATCTCACGGGCACTGTTTGAAGATTCGTGTTGATCAATTAAAACTCAATTTTTTTTTTGGTAACCTTATCTTCACTTACTCTCCAATGTATCTTCGCATCATGACCGGACTGTTCGGGTAACTCGGTATCCCCGACATCAGGGGCGTTCTATCCGTCGATCCGGGTGTTCCATTCGCTTGAACAGGCATTTTTAACGGATGATGAAGCTCGATCCTTTCAACGCCATTAGCCGTAGGCTCTAGCTTGCAGCCGCCCTGCACACTCATGCTGAACACGTATGTATGGGTGTGCTTTGAAAAGTTGCAAAAACTCTCTCTAACACTACACCATATTCACTTTAAAGCGCGATCAGTGATACACTTTGACCACGAGAATTAAACTTTAAGCGCTTTTCGTTGATTTCCCTGAGCTTGCGGCAGCGATGGCACGACTGAGATCACGGGACACAGCACCAAGGATCTTTAAATCAACACTAAAACCCCTTGATCCCTGCTGAAACTGGATCGAGGCCTGGAGCGATTCGTACCGGTTCACGTTCCGGATCGCACTGAGTGGAGTGTGCTGGCCTCCGTGGCAACATCCAAGCTTTTGGGTGTTCCTTTTGTTCCCTGCCACGACATGGCACCAGCCGCCAGCCTTTCGGATGTGCAATGGCCCATCTACGTCATATCAGGGCAGGTGATAACCGTCTGTGACAACAATGGTCGTGCCGGAGGATATGTGGTCTGAATTCCATTTACGGTACAGTCGGCGATGGAGCAGCGCACGTGAAGATAGTATATTGAAATATAAATATTATTATAATAAAATAATGCATGTATAGCACATTTTTGACATCTTTTGATCGCATTAGTTAAATTGTTAAATTGCTTAACAGCTGGTTTAAGAATATTCCAATTCAATTCTCCATCTGTGCACTGTATTCTCGCTCGTGTAGATCACTGCTCGTTATCGCACTATATCCGATATTTATCATCCAACACGGACACTTTAATCGCCCAGCAAAGCAAACTGTCTCTTTCTGTGCGGCATTGGGCACGGAACGAGGGAAATCGTGTGCGGCAAACAGGGGAAACTGGTCCGGCAACGTCAAGTACACGTTTGCGCACAGTGACACGCTAATGGTTCAGTTGGTTTATGACGATGGTTAAATATTTGTCCACCGAATTCACGGCCTTTTTGCCAAGCGACCGGCAGCTGCTGGTGGGAGATATGATGCGTGTGCCTTGAAATGGAGCAGCAGACACTGATACTGAGCTGTGCTGGCCGCAACAACAACAAAAGTACTACCCAAAAACAAACCGAACGAAGCGGGCAGATAATAAGGTTTAGTGTTTTACTCCCTTTTTGTGTGGGGAAGAAAGGCCTATATGAATTAATGACATCTCATAAGGATGTTTGCTAGCGTGGAGGCTAACAACAGGTGTGCTGCCAATTATGCAATAAAAGATTGTGTTTTGTCATTGACTTTCGTTTGGAGTGGAGATTAGAGAAACAATAGCTATTATATGAGATACAATAGCAATTGCTATTATAGCGTTCATTGCTATGCCTGAGTACGAAAACATTCAAACCATTTTCATACATCTTTTATCGTGATATTTCAATATTCTACTGGTTTATTGTACATCCGAACAATGCCCTGTTACTCGAATAATACGAAAAAACATTCTTCGACCCATTCAAGTATGGTTTTTTATCACAAATTGTAGAAGGTTAATTATATTAATTTGAATTATGTTTTGGTAAAAGCTAGTCAGTTTTTTTTTCAGCACTCAATGTCAGCTTTGCATTAAACTGTCACTTCTCAACAACACGGATATACGGACTTCCGGATAAACAGCATCCCACTCTATCTGTATAATACACATAAAAGCCTGACTCTTAGACACAAATATATGAAAAATTTTCCCTAACAAATCAAGCATGATTTGTTTTTTTTCTAAATTAGTCAACATGATACAAACAACTTATATTGCATTGATTGCATTGATTTACAATGCTACAAATGATACATTTTCAGCCTCTCCACTTGTCACCTGAGCAATCACAGCACAAGGAATAGCCATGGCTATCGTTTTAAATGACAATCTGGAGGATTTAATGAATATGTTGCACCAGCAAATAAATAGGCATCGTGGCACAAAACCATTTCAAAATAAAAACGTTTACACTTGAGGAAAGAAACATAAACAACAGGATCTTGATAAAAGCTTCTGTAACCCTTAATACAACCCGTTCTTTTCCAAAACTTTTTCAAAAACTAGTGATTAGTATGGTATGGGATTACAAAGCTAAATAATCACATTCAAACTCAAGAAAAGAATCGTGAGCCGCAACATACCATATAATAATACATTATTCGCAAGTCAACAAGTGCCGGTCTCATGGTACAGTCGTTAACTCGAACGATTTAAACACATGCCCGTCATGGGCTCAAGCCTCGAATGGACCCGTGACCCGTGATATGAAGGACTGACTATCCTGCTATGGGGAAATCAATAAGTCACTGAAAACCAAGTCCATTAGAGTGGTTCAGGCAGGCCTTGACCTGACCGACAAAGGTGGTTGTACTAAAGAAGAAGATGAAGAAGAAGAAGAAGAAGAAGAAGAAGAAGAAGAAGAAGAAGAAGAAGAAGAAGAAGAAGAAGGAATGAAAGTCTGTTTAAGTTTTCATAAGCCTCTCGAAAGCCCGTATATCCCGGTATGACTGCGTAGAACTTTACGCCAATAAGTTGATTGTCACTAATAGCTCTAAAAGTATACAGAAAAAGATAAAACTTTAGTTGAAAAAAAAAACGGAGGCATATTCAATGCTCCAAATATTTATATGCTAAAAGTCGATTGCTAAACCGAACATTATTATTTATTGGAAAACATTGCATCTAAATGAAGTTTTAACGGATTGTGCGTGCTTTACTCACTAAAAATGACAAAAAACGCTTTCAAACGATTTGAATGAAAAGTTCTCCTAATAATGGTGTAAATAACATTTCCCCTCCTTTATCCGCTGTGGGATTTTACAGGAGCCGGAAACGAATACCATTAAACCGCCACCCAATGGTCTTATTAGAAAGTATAAAACATTTATTCAACATCAAATGCACTGCTCAAGAACAACGAGCGTCTGATTCTTGATTAAATGGTAAATGGTTTGTAGCAGTTGTCAACAATAATTTGAGTTTTGACGATCTCAACACACGCCTTACAAGTGTCCTTTGTAGATCGTTTCCACCTACTAGTGTGATACAAACCCTGTGATTCTTTCCATATGTTCTGCAACGCTGCATGATTATTCGCACACTTTCCCCACCACACAATCAGTGACACATTTGGCAACAGACATAGTGCTACTTACTACTAACTGGGCCATTTTTCGAGTGCCGTCACCCCACGCGTACCTTAAACCGGGGAGGAGGGGGACCGGAGTGGCTAATCGAACGCAATTCCCCTGTACCGGCACATCTCCGCTGATGACAATTTCCTCAATTGAGCCGAACTCGGCTGAATGGATTAGAACGACACCGGACCGGGGAATGGTAGCCACAGCGATGCCTAAGCGACCTGGCGCGTGGAATGACCACGTCCACGCTCCATTCTGCCGGTGCCAATTTAATCCGCATAATTCACCGGCACCGGCGGGAAGTGGAGCAGCTGACCTCATTCCGCCAGACGTGCGCACAGACTTTTCGAAACCTCAAACTGTCTCTCTGTCGCAGTGTGTGTGTGTGTGTGTGTGTGGGGACTCGGCGCAAAATGTGGGTTGACAAATTTAAGCATTCATATCAGACGGCAACGTGCCACGCTGTGTGCGAGGAGATTGGGCTTTCGGTGGTCGCACGTTGCCGAGAGATTGATGCAGCCTGACAGCGCGGCTGCGCCTTATATAAACAGCCGATTGTGGTAAACCACAAACCCCCGCTTTGCGGACAAGATTGGAGGTAATTGCAACTGTTTGACGCTCGCGCACTCTCTCTCTCTGGCGTTGTCTGACTTCTATAGAACTTGAGCGCTTTCGATGAGTTCGAAGGCGTAAACGGCATTCCAGTACCTGCTTTATCGTACATTGTCAATGCTACTGCTGCTGTCGAAAAGCATCGCTAACTCAATTTGATTCCATTATCCCTCAACAATTGTGTAATCTAATATCGCGCGGAACGCTATTATCTGGGTCATTATTAACGCAAGAAATGCTGCCTGTGCGTCACGCAATGGCACGCACGATCGCGTGTCGGGGCGTTAATCACTTTCCCTTGAATAGTATCCCTCCCGGTTCAGATGGAGCATCTGCTCAATTGAATAATTCTTCATTATCCCGCACTACTACGCACCATTTAGTGTGAGATAATGATCTTACGCTACCGTCAGGCACTGCGAGATGTCTTAAGAGTAGTGACTCCAACCGCTCCTGGAACTCTTTCTTTACGAACAACTTACGTCGGTGGGTTAATCATGGTGAGCAGCTCGTTCGGTGAGTTCGGCACTCGCCGGATGACCATACGCCGCCCATCGGTCGATCCCATCCCGATCGACGCGAGCGATCGGATCGAGGTGGCATCGGAAAACAGCCGCGGCGTACCTCCGACATCGCTGAATATGTACGAACCGCTGCGGGCGATCGTCGTTTGCGGCTGCTGCACGTTTGCCAACCCTTGCGGATCGTTCGCTGTTTGGAGAGGATGGCATTGGTTTAAGATGGCAAATATTGTTACTGTGCATACACTCTCTCTCTCTCTCTCTCTCTCTCTCTCTCTCTCTCTCTCTGCCCTACCTGATCGCACCGATCGTAGACTGTTGAAATATTTCGGCTTCAAATACGTCCCAACGGGCGCCGTGGGCACTGTGATCGAGCTCGGTCCACTCGACAGCGAACCCTCACCAGGTTCCACCTTCACTACTGGGGCCCCATTCCCACCACCACCACTACCACTGGGGACCGTTCCACCAGGGTCTCCGATCGCTCCACCCGTCTGGCATGGTACGATCACAAACTTGCGCCCACTTGGCCCCACCGTCGGAAGTAAGGCTTTCGTTTCCTCACCACCACCGGCGGAGCTGCCCGGTGGCGATGTGTTGTTACCGCTGTTTAGCTTGCTCTGCTGCCGGAAGTTACTGTTGATGGCGGTATAGTGCAGATCGTTGATCGGGCGCCGATTCGGTACCGGGTTCACTGACTGTATTTCCACCTGGTTTTGTTCCTGCGTATCCATCGTTGGGAGAAGCCGTGGGAAGCGAAGGAAACTACGGCCTACAGCAGCATGTACGCTTTTCACTCGTTTGCTTTAAACTATACTATCACAGCACGCACGGGGATCTCTCATCGATTGAGTTCGATCGACACGGACGCTCACGGGCCGTTATTAGCATTATTTCCACACACATGCACACACACACACACGAGGTTCTGTTGCTCCAGTGGTTGGGATTGCGATCCCTATTGGGAGGAAGAAAAAGGCACACAAAAACACACCTCCACTCGCAGTGACGGATTCATTTAGCAAAACAAATCACAAACTAGGGCCAGCGGGATGGGATTGCAATAAATAAACAACGAATGGTTCACGCCGTCCCTGCGAGACAATAGAATAATTTACACTTGAATTCCTTTACAACCCACCTATCTTCTCTAGTGGGTAGAGGAAGGAAGGTGTAAACAGTAACAACACAGACCGAGACACACACACATATTTTTTAAACTCTAAACACTAAACAGTGGCAATAACTTTACTGGGGAAACCTCTTTTTTAGAAACACAGTTTTTTTACGATCGCAGCGTGAGAAAAGAACAGAACGAGATACGCGTTCCGGTTTTGCTAAAAATATACAGCCAACATAATTTCCCACCATCCTTTCCCGTAACATTAAAAATACACTAAACCATTTCCTTTTTTCCCCTGTTTCAAATAGTAACAACAGAAAGAAGTCAACCAACCAGCCACAAAACGGCATCAAACATCGCGACCCAAACAGGGAGAGGAGGGGAAGCTCGTTTTATTCAAAATATACAAAAAATACACTATGAGTACGTTTATCACACTTACACAAACACACACACACACAAACTCTGGCTACACTGGCGCTACGCAGTTTCGGGCTGGCCGCAAGTACATTAAATTCCTTTCACAGCACAATCGTAAATCAGTGGCCCCCAAAGCAAATCCTCCCGAAAGCCAAAGCACAACAAGACAAAACTTTTCTCTCACTCGAAAAAGTGTGCCGTGGGTAAGAAGGGGATAATCGGTCCGGTGGCAGTGGGCACGCAAGTAATAGCAATTTTTACGAGTATCTATTGCCTGTTCTTAAATTGATACCGGCGCGGGGTGTAAATAATGCCAAAGCAAACAACACGGGATGGGCAAGGCAATCGGTACAGCTGTGTGGTGCGAGTTGAGTTGTGAAGTCGACCTGGTGGGAAGTAAGTTAAGGATTACACTTATTGAGTGGAAATTTATTGCAATCAGACGGCGGGTGACGTTTGATTAGGAAAAGATACAGCAAAAACAGTTGATCTTTTTTTTCAGTTGATAAGATGATATAGGACAAATGTGCCAATAGAAAGGACATTGGTGGAAGTAAAGTTGTATTTGTATGATATTAAAGTGCCAAAAAAGTACATTTTTGAAAATTTCCTATACATTGCAATCGAAATACACTTTATCTTCCCGAAACCGATCATAATTATATCTAATTTTACTTAAACTTTCTTCTTTGATTTTACAGTAAATTAGACTTGTAAGAGTTTTTGAATAATTGTTCAAAAAAAAATCCTTAACCGCTAGGCTACATGAGGTGAAATATACAGCGAAATTAACTATTTGACAGGCGAAATATCTGACAGATACAGCTAAAGGGTTGGCGGAGACACAACATCCGCTTTCAAAATTCACTTAAAAAGAATATCTTC
>AXCO02011139.1:0-10537 GCA_000473525.2 Anopheles melas
AGAGTTGACGACTGTACTAAGGAACTGCGCCAAAAATTATTGAGTAGATAGCATACAGTTAGAGACTTTAAATGATTAGCGTGCTACATCAATAACATGTTTTCTTCTTCTCTATCATTGGTCAAATCATAAATATCTTTGAGGAAGTACGTTTAAGTTGGTTGAGTTTGAATCTAATTTTAGAAAAAAATACAAGGCAATGTCGAACAGTTAGTTAAAAGAGAAAACTATTCACTAATCAAGCTTAAAAGCTTTGATTTTTACTTAACCCCTTTTGTTTTGGCCTATATTGTCGCAATGTGTTAATGTTTAATGTTTTGGAGAAGTATGCCCATTTTACCCTTATAGACGAAATAGAATTGAGACAAACATCGACTTTTATTTTACTGTTGTGAAATTTTCGTATGTGTTCTGGGGCCTTGTAATAATTTAAATTTATATAGACATTATGAGGATCGAATATTGTGTTTAATGGTATATACTTAAATGTAATATATATAATACACAATTTAAATTGGCAACGATGAATATGAGATTAATAATAAGCTACTGAGTTAGCTTTTAAAATACAAAATTATTTAATTTTAAGATAGCTCAGTTTAAATCATCATTGTTATTGAGATGTTACTAAAATTTTGTTGGATTAACTTTAAACCAGTTGAATTTGTTTTATTTTATTTGTAGTTTTATTTTAGTGTAGCTAGTTTTCAATTCAATTTCTGATTATGGATATTGGGTTTACGCCCGATGTGGATTCACGTAGCTTAGTTTACGGTTTTGTGGGGTTATAACACATTTCGCTCTGCCTAACAATTAATTTTTTTTAGACATTTGCAAATTCTAATTATTAGATATTAGTGGTCATATGCATATTTTATTTTATTTATATTCAGTAAAACTCTTTCCACAAAAAGAGCGTTTTAATTCTTTTGATGAAAGTATGCTCTAATGTTCGTCTTGTACCGAAGAATAGAATATTTTTTTCACACGAAGACAAAAGATACTATTTAATCAAGAAATCTAATACATTTTCACTTACTTACAACCTTACCTATTTCAGATTCTGTAGTATTTTAGCTCGAATCAAAGTTTTGGATTACTGTATTAAATGTATTAAATATTAAAACCCATTAGAACCCTTCACTATCTGCAACGTTTTCAGGCACTGTTTTGTTAAGAAGAATATTCTTAGCTTTCTTAACAAGTATGTTATGCGGTTGAGGAGTTTTGTCTGTTCACACGTACAATGTTGTACCGACAGGTGCTAGATACAATCTTTCTGTGGACAATCCTATCAGTAGTGCTGCTTTTAGATGGAAAAACTAAAAGCACAACACAACACAACGGTAAATAACCCGCTGGGTGATCGACTGTGAAGATTATGTGGGTAACAGGGGGAAAAACAGAAGACAAGTAGGGTAGAATTATACACCGTCATCCGTGTTTGTCACCCACCCGTCGGCCGTCAAGGTGTAACGCGACAAATTGCTTAGCGTGAAAAATTACAAACTACGGGTACGCCTTTAACCTCGGTTTGATTTCTTGAGACACCGGCAGGCGATCGAAACAACGCACTGGTGCATGATTTGCTAGCGAAATGAAGAAATAACAAGACAAAATAAATAATTACACACTCCGCTACGGACGTATCTGCAGCTAGCGAACGTTCTCAGCCAACCCTTCTAGCGAGAGGGAAAAAGAAAGCCAACCATCCACCCCAAGAAACAGATTTTCCTTTCCAATTTTTTCCGTCCGTGGTTCGGCTGCTGGTAGTTGCTGTCCCAAGAAAATGTTCCCGAGCAGCGGCCCTTGAAAAGTGCGCCAGCTTTCAGCGAGCAATTTACCACGCCAGTTCCGATACGGTTCCCATTACGATTTATGCGCTCCGTTTCGCGGTGCAAAGTTGGCGGTGAATTCAATTTTGTCTGCTCCGGTTTGCCTTCGGCGGCATTGTTTGGTAGTAATTTCATTTGATTATGGTGCGATTATTATCCGGTTGCCAAAACGTTGGAGGGTGCCGTTAGACGTGACGGGTAGTAGGACACTTCGCTGCACTCAATCAGGCCAGAGTCTTTGGCGTGACAGACGAACTAATTGCTGTCAGTGTGGGCATTGAATGGGTTTTGCAGTGCCCGTGAATGTATAATGACTGGATAATGATCGCCGCACTAGAAGGAATTTACCATTACCTTGGATTTTGGCAGAAAAGTTGTCCAATGCTGTTGGCAAATGATTTGGATATGATCTATGTTTTAGTGAAGGTGGTATTCCGATTTCGAAGAGTTTGCTTTAATAATTAAATCGTTATTTGATGAACGATAGAAGCATTTATAAATATCTATGTTTTAAAACTATCGATTAACTTTTTGCGGATACTTAGACGAAACGAGTAGAAATTTTGTTTTATTTTGTTTTGTTTATGAGTTTTAGTTTATTTAAACATGGATGTTCTTATCAAACCAATAAAACTAAGAAAATTATGTACGGTAACATCAAAACTGACTCGCATTGTGTGTTATTTTTTCTACTAAAATGACTTAGACATCAACTATTTAATTTAGGATACTTTAATTGTACTAGAACGTCCCTTTATAAAACTGTAGCCTGAAAAGTTTTAGTTTTGTTAAACGTAATAAACGTTAAAGTTTACGAAACCGCACACAAAACTAGCCTGCGATTTTC
Organism: Anopheles melas; assembly: GCA_000473525.2. NCBI lineage: Eukaryota > Metazoa > Arthropoda > Insecta > Diptera > Culicidae > Anopheles > Anopheles melas. The sequence continues at coordinate 2,683 of AXCO02011139.1, forward strand.
AGTCTAGATTATTTTAGCCTCAAAGCTAGAATTAGATTCGAGTACCTGCTCGAAAAAATGGCAAAACAAGGTGGTGTTTCATTAATCCCAAGGTTCATTGAAGAGATCAGGTAGTGGAATCTATAATAAAAGTGTATGTAGTTCAGGTGGTCCCATAGCATCTTATTATAACCAAATTTGAACATCACTTTTTGAAAGGTTGGGTTAACATTTTTGTTAAAACAAGCTTTCTGGAGGCTTGACGAATACACAAAACACTCTTAAATTCTTCATTCAGAATCAGAAGCGATAAAAATCAGCCTTTTAAATACATACACCTGGAGATAAGCCGACCTGTATATTATACCCACTTAGATAGCTGCTCGAAAACTGCTATACAATGCTAACAGCTGACAGGCTGAAATTTCAGTCTACGAACTTAAAACGGAAAGGACTCTTTTATTTAATTGTTAATGTGTTTGTTGATCAACAAAAACCTAGCCCATGTAAAGAAATCATAGTAAAAATTACTAACAATTTATATCAAAACAGTAACAGTTAGAACATTTGCTTTGAAGTTGAGTTGCTTCCGCCCTATAAGAATCGATTTCAATAATTCAATTTTCTCTAAATCGGCATCCCTCCCTCTCCCTTCTCATCTTCTTCTCTGCACACACTTTGTTGCAAAAATGAAACATTGTTTGATGATAAATGCTACTGATTGAACAGTGCGGTATTTGCACCCCGTACCATAAATCATAATCACAGTAATTGAATTCAATTTCATTACTCCCTTATTGATGTGATGTTTTACGCAGCCATGTTTTTTTTGTGCACTTATTTTGTGCACTAATTATTCATATTTATCCATGCGTGTGCATTAATTTAAATCCTGTGTGACAGGGCTCATGTGCAGGGGTGTGTATGTGTGTGAGTATGGTTTTTTTTTCAATACAATCTGAATACCCGCGGCATGATGTTTGTTGAATCAAAACATTTCTCGAAAAAAAAAACAGGGAACGTACTCGTATGGCAAAAAACGCACATATCCTTTACAATCCTGTCACAGATCGGGGCTTAACGCGACAAAAACGTCACTCGTTAGGTCTGGATCAGTTAATCGGAAATGGATGATTTTGATTACAGCTGCTGAACTAATATCACCTAGGTTGTGCAGTAAAATGGAACGGATCCCGTCTCATTCCGCACGTATCGTTTGCAATCGGTTCGAATCAGCGCAGCCGGTCGTAACATCAAAGGCTGCTACTATTTAATGACAACCCTGCCAATCGCGCACCGTGCTCCGTGCTCGTGTTAGTGATGCAAAAGTTACGTGGAAAATGATAAATGTTATTTAGTACGTCAATTTTATACGACGGCTCTCCATAGGTGAGGAAGCGGTGCAAGAAACGCTGTATTTGATGCTTTGATGAGAGTCAGTTTTTTCTTCTCTTATTTTGCTGTTGCATCTATGCGCTCTGTCAAACTACTCTCTATATCATCGATGACAGGCTAGCACACTTTCATCTGCATCCCGAATGAAACAATTTTTGAAATAGAAAGAGAGGGAGCTACAGAGCAGTAAAATCAGTAAAGAATGAGATAAAAACACATGAAACGGGGTTTCATTGCAAAAACTAAAATCCAACACGACATGAAACTCAAAATCAGTCAACTTTTATGCATGCGCCATAACCAGACACGACCGTGCACTTGTCGCGATGACAACAACTCCACTAGCTCTCTAATGAATGTAGGAAATTGGTGAACATGTCATACGCTGTTTTACTTTTTCATTTTATTGGTTTTTTCAATTGCTTCCGTGTTTGGTTTCCAAATTTGACTACCGTTCCCGGGGCCTTGCGCTGGGGTTCAAATGGGTTGTGTTGCGTTTTGTGTCGCCTTTTCTGTCATATCCTGCGCACCCCGGGAATGCAGCCCATACCGATGGTAAAATGGGCTACTGCTCTAGCGTTGTTGCTTCATTTCCAAATGATTTTGGGGTTTTTATTTTACCTCCCATCACTCCTACCCTATCAGTTTTGCTCGAGTTTTTCTGTGCAGCCCCTGTCAGCGCTTTTATTGGTAGTATGACATGTCACATTCACTTAATGCGGCACTTCAATGAATTGGTTTGGAATTTTTAATATGTCAAAAAATCCGATCGCTCCGAACCATTTGGGGAACCATTTCTGTTTCGTTTGTTTTTGCTCCCGTTTGGCGGGCACATGGGCTCATGGGCGGATAAGCAGCGGAAAACGGGAAAATCAAATGGGACGAAATGAAGTACGGGAAAAAAGACAGAAAAGTAAATGAATTTCAAACGTATTTCGTAGAGCGATGATTATTTAGCGAAATTCCCCGAAGGCAATCACTCGCGTTTGACGGGGTGCCTCCCGCTGCGATTGCATCAGGATCCTGATTTACCGGATTGGTTGAGACGGGATTTCCGCGATGCGCTGGGAGGACTGCGTGCGCCCGATAGCCAGAAATTATGCACCGGCGAGGAGTTAACATTTAATTACACAGCAAGCGACCGGAATTGCGGATGGTTTTAACGACTACGGCTACCGAGTGCTTGTTTGTTTGGTGTTGACAGCGGCGAGGAGCTTTTTTACAGTTCTCTCATTTTACCTGACGCTCGGGAGGAATGCAAATGATGGAAAATTGCAGGTGCAGGCTGGTAAAAAAGAAAGGTCCTTGCCAAGCTGCTACTGAAGCGAACTGCGTGGCAAGCTTTTACTTTGAATAAAAGAGTAAAACAGAACTCGCATCAAGCTTACCATTATGGTTCGACATGATAAAAAGTGTCCTATTTGGTGATATGGCTTCTTTTGTTCTGGTCGGGCTTCGAGGGTAATCGTAAATTATGGATCCTTCATTTTGGGCGCTCATTTGCATGTCATCAACAAGTTTTCACAGTGTATGGTGAGGAACGCTTCACTAACGTTAGAAACAGCAGCGTAAATGAAAACCCATCGTTGCGATGAAAATTCTTGGGATTAATTTTATTATCACCGATCGTGAGAGGCAAAACGGGGAATTTATTATTTGAATCGAAAGTAAAAGAACAACCAACCCGGAAGCTCTTTGTTCGGGCGCGTTGTCATCAACGACTGCAGACGGGACAAAGAAATGGAATTGCCCATGTTTGATGGTGTAATAAATTTAGCAAACCTCCTCCCCAACCGTACGGTAATTGGTCATTGGAAATTTATTTCATCATATTGTGCCTATGATGCAAAGGCCTTCACCGCGCGCGACCAGCCGCCAGGTCGAGTAACTGTTTAATCGTGAATGTTGTTATCATTATGCAACTGTTAACCGGCGGTTTGAACCGTGAATAATTTATGCCACTGCAGTCACCAACAGGGACTGCCATGTTTGTGCTGGGCTTGGGGTGTATGGCAAACGAGGAATTGCAATCATAATTAACACCATTAAATCAGTCGTAAAATTTCCATTAACAATTTGAGTTTGAGGATCTCCCTTCCCACACCATACATCTCCCATCATTGCACTGGTTGATTGTTTATGGTTTAAAACGAAACCGGACTGGTGTGGAAAAAGGAAAGCAACAAACAAAACATGTTGGTACATTCGTACGGAACCGCCCTGCGATGGTTCGGTTTCCGAAAGGTGTGGTAGAACCATCATCCCGGACAGCGGTTAATGAGACGTTTGGGTTTTGGAAAAGTAAAATTTATACGCCCATATCTGCCATCGGCTACGGTGTGACCCAATGACACAGGTTGATCGATGTTGATGGTTTCTCCCTATAATGAGAATTGTCATTCGCTGGAGTCAAACCGAAGTCCAAGGGTCGGATAATAAGGTGGAAATCATTAAAATATTTTGTTCGTTTATCGTTAACCATGAACTACAATTACGAAGGGCATAAAAAACGTTAGGCAGAATCGCAATTGTTAAAATAGTCGGGAATTATAGAATTAATATGAACTGGGAGGAAACCTTTGGTGGAAAATTATTTAAATGGAGAAACACCCTCACGATCATTCTTCTAGGAGAAAAGTTATTAAACTAATGGACCTTTTGTATTTTGATATTAATGATTAAAGAATTTTTAGCTTCGCCAAATAAAACAAATTTGCTGAAAAAACGCTTGTGTTTTATTTAATTAGCATATTCATGCAAAATCTCATCGCATCCAAACTCTGAACCAAATTAATAACATACATTTCTAACGAACTACAAATCAGTACCTTTGCTAATAAAAGGTTGCATAAAATGTGTTAACGTTTATTCGAAGTGTTACGTCTGCCAGAACGAAATTTTCGATTTTCGGGGTAAGGTAGTATTCTTAATTTATTTCCATTTAGTAATTGAAACAAACAAACATCACCTCATACTGAATCAACTTGACAGATTCACACGAATTGGTAGAATAATATCATTTTATCAGCATTATCCTGTACTGCTGTACGCAAAACTGCGTGTGACTACGTTTCAACCGTATAGTCGAATAGATTATCAGGTGTAAGTAATGTTTTCCATATAATATTTATAACTTGTTTCCAGCCATCTTTGCGACAACTGTGCAATGTGAGCATCGGCGTAGAAATCCTGCCCTAAACAGTTTTTGCTGTTGTGTGAATGATGCTGATGTCTTTGCCGTGGTGCACATAAATATGACAGAGTTGCAAAAGAGCGAAGAAGGAGACGTACGCATGCATCGGTGGTGATAGGCGATGAATAACGAAAAACGATGAAAAATCTATGCACATGGCTTTGGATGGTTGGATAGGCCATCGAGGGAATACTATACTGTTGCCGTTGATGGTGTTGATGGAGCACGCGAGTAGCAGCAAATGAACGCGTTCATGTTTTTTTACCTTTTTTTTTTGCTCGAGCGATTTGATTCACACGAACGATGATGTTTTCCCTGGACGTACTCGAAGATAGCTTGGTGGATCGGTGTCATACATCACTTGATATTTATTACCGGATTCACCGGCATAAAAGAACATTGTTCAACGAGGACGTAGATGATGGCGACGACGATGTCGATGGTGAAGATGATGGTGATGATGATGACGAAGCATGTGCAGCATTATGCGCACTCTGGGATTCGAAGGTAATCGAACGGAACGTGTCGTCACGATGAAGCTTCAAGATGCGTGTTACAAAGAAGGCAGCCAAACAGGGGGTAAAAAAATAAATGTGAATAAATAGACATCCGCCCCGGGTCCTGGGAATGCACCACTTCACGCTCGATGGATTTGTTTGTAGTAAATTCCGGATGCTGTACATTCGGGACGCGTCGGATTTTATTGAGTAGTATTTAAATCGTTGACATACCTTTGGGCTCGTTACTGTCTAGCTATCCGGCAGTGTCCGGCTACTGTATTCTTTGTCCATCACAGACACCGGGCGAAAGAATACAATCCACCAATGGCGTTCTAAAGCACCAACATCCCCTTGCGCTGTTCTGAGGTTTAAGCAACTCCCCTTGCGGCATTCCGGTAGCGGCGGTTGCCTCTTCCCCGTAGCGCACGTGGTATGCGGAGTATTTTAATTATTCAGCGATGCGAGTAGGATGCTTGTCACAAACTAGATTTTACGATCAAAAACGGAAGGAAAGTCCCACCGGCAACCGGTGCGACATTGATGAGTTCGAAGCGAAGGCGTCGGAGAGTTATGGAGCCCTTAGTTGGCTGGACGTGTGGAATGTTAACCATGCTATCGACCCTCCCTGGGGTCCACCCCGCTGTGTCCGCGGTCAGGACGGTGCGGCAGACAAAGGCAAAATTAAATGTTACGACACCGTTTGGAGATTTTCTTCCGATGAGCAACCGCTTTGTTCGTGGTTTTAATTATATGTAATGATGGTGAATGAACATTCTTTCTTGGAAACTATCGTGGCAGCGTAAGGTTTTCGAGCCAAGTGCTGTCTTGTTTATTACACTAGAGACAAATTTTCATTAGGCAATATTTTTGAAATGCAAAGTTGTTCACTATTTTCATGGACACTAATTTTAGCGTTGTATTTAGGAGCTCATTTAAATGGTCACAAAGGTAAGCACGAGACATTATTTCTTCATAAGAACGATTACCGTATTGGATTGGTAGAACAAATGATGATTTTGCTGAAGAGGGACTGTTATGTTCTTTATAATAAGCGTAAAACAGAATAAAACGTATTTTTCGATAGATATATTAGAGGAATATGTCTGCTATATATCAAGAAGTTCTTTTTTAAATTGTGTTGTCTGAGCTACTACAGTTCTTCGCGCTATTAGCTTGTTTCATGTATGAAAAGAAACTAAATATTCTATGTTTATATCATTTCATTACAGAAAAGGTTCTCCAAACCGGTCACGGGATCCACTTAGACAACTTAACAACATGTCCATTATAGGTTCAAGCCCCGCATAGTCCCTTTGACGCAGGAATATCAATCCTGTTTCAGCTCGTGATAGGTTTACAAGCTCGTGATAAGTTTATGCAGGTCTAATCAAACTGAAGTTGTATTGCTAAATAAAACAAAGAAAAAGAAGTATCACTAAAGCGAACCTCGCAGCTTAGAAACACAGTCATCTTAAAAATCTACATTCAATAACAGTCCCCGTCAAATAACATTGATAAAACAATTCCACATAAAAGCCATCAAACTGCAAACCAAACATAGAAACAAGAAACTAATAGCTCATTAATTTTGATATGAATGATTATCAAGATTTAATTGAATTATGACATAACCTGATTATAGATCTTGTTAATCAACTTCTTCTGTGTCAATAACCAGTGTCATTTCATAGCAGTACAGTGCCCATGTGTGCAAGGAGCATTAAGCAAGAAAATAAAGCGGAAATGTAAGGTCTCTAAGACTTCGACCAAAGAATTCCACCTACCTCTCACAACCTTATTTTCTTTAACTTATTTCTTCTACAACTGTGTATCTCCCACTTGAAACTAAGAAATAAGGAATATGAAAGTGGACAAATTGCAGGGTTTGCTATTGATAATAGTTCATTTGTGCTCTGACACACTTATATTTCCTTGGACCCAAGCCCCAATAGCTAATTGAAGAAACTCAATAATTTGAGTGAGACATTACCCAAACCAGTCAATGCACAGCAAACGTAATGGATCACAATTACTGGACTGAGAGCTGTCCTGTCATCTAAATTTCCATTGCCGCGTTCTCTGCGTAGTGTGTCAACTGGCCACGATTCGAATCGGTCGACCCTGCACTACAGAGATAAAATCAGAAATCTGAGACCACTTCCACTACCACACAAACAAAAAAGAATGAAACGTTCTAATGACGGCTTAATGTACGTTGTTCTACGTGCCCTTTCAATTCATTATGCACCCCGTGCTGAACGCTGAATCTAACTTTTCGGTCTGATAAATTGCACCGATTGCAATCTAAAGTATCGGACTGGCGAGTCTGGTGATGCCAGCCCCCTACTTTGTACTAGCAGCACACCGTCCGTGCACTGTGACCATAGGCCATCGGGAAATCCCATCGAACGGTATGGGTTCGGGGTTTGAACTCTTGCCAGTGGGCACAATTTCCGGACCAGAGGGCCTTTTCTTTTAATTGCTTCGCCGTGCAGAATATCAATAACGGTAGTGGAGTGAGCCGAGGCCCGATTCTGTTATGTGACCGGGCACATGCTACTGGCGGGCGGGCGTTGCAACGCCACGGATCACGGATTTTGTCATCGAAATGAAATGGGGCCAACCAGATCGTAAAGCGCCGATCGGAGAGTAAGGGCAACAAAAAAAAAAAACAACTACCAGAGAAAAACGCTTCACGAGCTGGGGAAATCAATTCAAACGAGCGCGACGTTGAGATTCAATCAATTTTACAGTACACTTTAGCTCAAGTGTCACGATAAGCGCATAA
>AXCO02011140.1:0-10451 GCA_000473525.2 Anopheles melas
AAAAAAATAGAAAACGCGAAAGTGTGACAAAAAGTAAATAGAAACGGAAACAGACAGAGATAAAAAAGGATGATTTAAATCCTCTGATTTTTCTGATTTTTTAAGTTTCCCATTCCCTTGCACCACTAACCCTGCAAAAGTCTCAGCAGCAAAAGCAGCAGCAGGCGCAGCAAGTGTTTTCCGAATCGAGTTCTCCGCGCGCGCCAAAACAAGCGCGAGCGCTCCGTGCACTTCAGTCGTAGAAGAGAGTTTACTGCGAACAGTCGTAGTGTCTGCGCGCCGCACGAAGTTTCAGTCAACGTTTGTGCAACAACACGCCGGTCGGTGTTTCTGTAACGGCAATCAATTGTAGTGTGGAAATCAAACGCCAATAAAATTGAATCTTTGCAATCTTTTATCGTGTGTGCGTGTGGAAGCAATTGTGACTAAAAAACTAACAAGCAGTAGTGTTTAAAACTAATGAAAAGAAGATTGTAGAAAAATCTTCGCCAATTCACGTGTTTTATAAAATTACCGAAAAGGCTCGATTGAAAGATTACATTGATTTTGATCTTAAAAAGGCCTGAGGGAAAGTAAACAGTGCGTGTGTACGTGTGTGTGTGGCCAAGTGAGAGAAAACAAATAAAAAAAAAACCGTATCGCGAAAATCTCCCACTTTCGGAGAATTAATTGTTAACGGTGTGTTTTGGGGGAAAATCGAACGTGCGGAAGTGCAGTGGTGTTTCTCCTCTCAATCGAAAGCGAGTGTGTCTCCGTGCGTGTGCCTTTCAGTACGCATCTGGCCAGCATTAAAAGGTGTTTGTTTTGCTCGTCTTTCGGTTTGCTTTGGCTTACTTTCTACCGGTGGGCCTTCTTGAGGCGCGCGCGAGAGTAATTGCGTTGCTAACGAAAAAGCAAAGCATAGGCCGCTCGAACCATCATATTTGATCGGGCCTTTTTCCGGCAACTGAGGTTAGCATCAAGGGCGCCCAAAACGCAAAAATAAAATAAAGCACAGCAAAGGCAAGATTTTGGCAAAAGACATGTGAAAAGCGAAAAGATAAAATGTGAATATCACTTTGCAGCTTCTTGCTATTAACGAAAATAAAACAAAAAGTATGCCACCGATGTGTACGGTACAATAGGTGTGTAAAGTGTGTGCGTGTATGTGCATGCGTGTGCTCGTTGCTTAGTGACGGAAAACGACGGAATTTTTGGTGTGGTTTTTCGGTTATCAAGTGAAATCATCATAGTCATCCACCTGAATTAGGTTGGAAAAGTGACAACAGGACCGCGAACAACGAAAGAAAATTCCCCCAACTTGGTCTGGGACGGTGGGGAATTCCCATTCGTGGTGTTAGTTTTTTTTTTAATTGTTTCTGTTCCATCGTTCCTTCAAGTACAGGTAAGATAAAGAACGGTGTAAAGGATTTAACATTTCGTGTTATCAGCGCGCCCGGAGTGGAACAGCAAGGGCTATTGCCAAGCAGAGGAAGAATATTTCAAGCATTTCACCGCCTACTCTACTGTTTGATGGTTGCTAACGCCAACCAGTGACGGAGACGCTATTATTTAATTGCCACCTTGATGAGTACTTATCATTTGAAGATCTTCTTGTGACGGTATCTCCGTGGCTCTGTAACGACAATTGTTTATGTGATTCATAACCCAATTAAATCACACATTATTGAGAAGATAAAACCAGGCCATAAAAGTTATCACTTTTCCTCTTTTTTAATTAGCACAAATGATCGTCGAAAAAAAAAGAAAAGAACTGCATCAGCAAAAGCAAAAAGTTGGCTCTCCCGCGGATTTTGCCCCCGACCGAGAGTCAAGTGGTAATTCAAATTCCTGTTCTTGTACTTTGCACTACATAAAGGCGGAGTTACAAAAATAAATAAACAATTCCCCTGTTAATTTACGACTGACAGCGGTCAATATAAAACGAGAATGTGTTAGAATTATGTGCAAAGGTGACTCACTTCATCGATCCCCCGATAAAAAAGCGATCGTCGCTCCAACATTGCCATTGTGAAACCGAAAAAAAACAGTAAAATAGAGACAGCATGAAACAGGCGGTTTGTTTTTGCATGAACCATTTCGACCTACACATTGTCACGGTACTGTTTTTTTTATCTGAATATTTTAACTGACAGCTATAAATCTGTGCAGCAGCAGACGATCGTGAATTTGTCGGGTCGAGAGTCATCTTTCACCAGTGCATGTTCAATTCAACGCCTCGGTCGCAAGATAAGACAAGATAAGACAACACAAAAGTGATTGTGAGGCGTATCCAGAATGCTGGAACATAGTCTGTGATGTGATTTTAAATGACAATGCACTCATTTAGGATCCAAAAAACATTATCAAACAATTTGCATCTCAAACTTATACGCAAAAAAAAACGCAAAACAATGTTCGCAACCGCTACCACGTGCTTTTTATAGAAAGAGCACGACCCACAATTACCGTCTACATTTCGGTGATTTATCGAACCGATTGTTCGTAGCGGTTGATGCGGTAGATGTTGTGTTGACGAGTTTTTTTTTTAAATGTATATTTTCTCGCATCTTTTTTTCAGCCTTTCATCAGCCCCATCAACGTCGTGACGCAAGCACGTAGTTACGAAGCGTCCTGCCCTAGCTTAATTTAGCCGTGGTGTTATTGAATTTGTGGAAGAGTTTTCCGCATTTGACGGTAGGGACAATTCCTGGAACTATTCCGGCACCAGCAACTAGCCCAGGTCCAGGAGACACTGCCGAGATTACCGACTCACTCTACTTCACGCCAGCCAGCCCGAGTTTGCTGGGAGCAAACAAAAATGTCCTCCTCACCCCGACTAACCGGTTACACGCTGCGCCCCTCGGAGACGTCGACCACGGTGTCGGTAACGCTCAACAGCTGCGGGACGGGCATTAAAAAGCTTAGCATTAACGACAGCGTCAAGTCGGCGGGAAGTGCCAATTCCGGCGGCGAATCGACCGATCCGCTAGAGTCAGATTTTAGCGGCGAGGAGGAAGAAGAAGAGGAGGAGGAGGAGGAGCGGGATCTAGAAGAGGACGAGGAGGATAAGGAAGAGGAGGAAGAGGACGACGAAGAGGACGACGACGAAGAGGAGGAAGAGGACAGCGTTCGGCAAGACCGTCGGCAAGGCGAAAGTGTACGATTGAGGTAGGTTGGGTGTATTTACTTAAATATCCGCCCCGAAAAAATGTTGAAGCTCGATTATCTGTAAGTATAGTGAAGAAGTATTGGATTAAGCACGGGTTTTCTTTTGCAAATCCTTCACAACAGGTTAGCGGCTGGTGGGAAAGGTAAACACGGAACCACCAACCGGCAACAACAGCAAGCCGACGACGAGGACGACGACGAAGACGACGAGGACGAAGACGACGAGGAGGACAAAGCCGCCCTCCGTCGCAGTCCACCGAAAGGTAGCCGAAAGCAAGTGTCCACCTCGTCCGCGGACGGAGACGAGGACGAACAGCAGGACGCAGGGCTGAGAGTGCAGCCGAAGGCTGCCAATGGTGCCGGAGGGAATGGGCGACAGCAATCCCGAGGTCCTGCTGCTGACGCTGACGATGGTGATGCTGATCGGCGTGGCGGCGATAGCGATGATGATGGTGGCGATCTATCTGATAAGAATAATAATATCGGCGCAGCTGTTCGGCGCAAACAACCGGAGGACTATGCTTTGGATGATTTTCAAATACTGAAAACGATAGGTGAGTGTTTTTTTTTTCATAGTTTTCTACTTCTTCCTTTTCGATGTAACCTACGACCTACGAAGGTTATACTACCATAACATTGCTGACGAATATTTGAGGTGCTTAAGACATATTCAATTAGTCCACTCCACCGAACGGGATTGGGAATTGAACTCGTCTGTCTAGCTTTGTTGAAGTTAGCGTGTCTATCGAATAGACCACCGAGCCGCTCGGTTTAATCTCCAGCTATTAAGCTACTTCAATGTTTAAATTTGCTTCTTTTCAAATCATGTTGCTGTGGCATGTGCCAGTGTAGATGAGAGAATTATAGTGAATCGATCGCTTTAAAATGCGTTCGATAAATTCATCACTAATCATCGCTTCCTGGAACGTTCGAAGATGGCCTCTTCATATAACAAATGCTGACCTCTTTCCAGCCAGCACCAGGAACAAAAGGGGCACGGTCGTAAAAATAAGACGTGATTTTTCACTTTCCTTTCTACATTCCCTTACATTCTCCACAGCAGCAACGCCCTCACCAAGCACGTAGAGAAACATCATCAATTCCTAAACCATAACTCAGCGCTTATGGACTGCGCGGCACATGTGTGCCCGCTGCCGCATTTTCTCTTAAAAATTCTCCGAAGAACACCGAAGAAGCTGTTATTGTATCAGCTCTCGTGCGGGATGGAAAGGGGAAGGTGGTTCCTCTCGGGCGTAGCGAAAATAGGGAAAAAGAGTTTTCATTTCCGCGCGAGCGAGAAGGGAGAATCGCTGTCATAATAACAAAATATCAAACCTCGGTGCGTGCGGGAACGGTTGCGGTTGCCAGGTCGGTCAGTTTGGTGAGGGACGAAGACAAACACGTCCGTTGATCGAACATGGGTTGGTGGCGTTGGAAAGCATTTTTTCCTGTCCCTTCTTCCGGTCGCAGCCGATGGCCTCCTTTTTGCGAATAATGTATATATATATATATTTGCAGCATCACCACGCAGTGGGGACACTGTACTTCACGTGGTCCGCTGTAAAGTGGTGGCGGTATGATCGTAAAACATTTTTATTTATTATGACGCTGATCAGTCTGCGTGAATTTCCGAACGCCGTGTCTCGGTCGTACAGCTTCAACTCTGCCTTTGCCTTGGTGCATTTGGGAGGATGGAGCCGATGCCAACACTTGGCGGTCACTTGTTACTCTGTTAGCGAGAAAGATCGCTTTTCCGCTTCTGTATGAACGGATACCATGGTACCAAGGTCCACGATTCCAACGAGGCAAGGACAGCTTGACTCTGTGGAAAGCTAGGTCAGTGAAACAGTTTACTAAAACAGACGTCCAAAATTAACCTAGCACAAGGGAATGTACCAGATAGTTACTCATAAACTCGTTCTATATCGATCCGATAGCGGTGTTTCTAAAGAAAAGGTAGCTGGTATCAGTGTAAATGTGTGCTCCTAACATAAACATACGACGGTCGTTTGGAGAACTATGGCTTCTGTTTTTCTTTGCAGCGGGAACTTAAACTAGGCACCAAGCCAACGGAAACTCTCTTTCTCCAAAAAGTCGTCTTTGTGAAAGGGAAAAAATCTGTGTGTTTCTGCAGGATTGCATCTTTTCCTCTCTCTATTTTTGTTGTGTGGATAATGCAAGACAACCACCCAAAGCAAAGTGCAGAACTACAAAGTAGTTCTTCCGGTAAGCCGCATCAAGAATCGATGCCAAGTTTACTGATGACGGTGCCGCTGCCGCTTGTACCCGGCGGTACCTTTCGTGGTGAGTTTGTGGAGCTGACTTTGAAATGCTTTTAACCGAACTGATGATCTGACCGCACGCGTTGCTTACGTCCATCACCCATCCATCACACTGGCAAGTGTCATCCGTCTCAGTACGTTTCGTATGAATGAAAAAAAGCAATCTGACAAGCGGCTCAGCTACTACAGCGCCAGAGTAGTGGGGTATCTCTCATATGCGTGTGTGTGTGTGAGCGGTTGTCACACATCGTTCAAATTCAACCGAGCAGAGGGCAGTAATTTAAAGTGTGGTAATTTTTAAGCATGATACATACACAGTGTACACATCAGTAGGAGTTTGAACTTTCACTTGCTCTATTGGTGGTTTTCGGACGGCCACCAAAGTGGTGAAGTAGTTCATCACCCCAAGACGCCATGCTTACCTGTCAGAAGAACAGTCTGTAAGATAAGGAGACACCTACGAGGTGCAGATTGTACGCGCGTGACTTGTCATGTAATGTGTCGTACTCTGTTTCACATCTTCCCTACGGTCTTACTCCATCGTGATTCGTTTTTTTTTCCTCCTTGACACCACTGATAGCGTCCATCCGACGCGTTGGTCCTTCGAGCCGGAACAGATAGTTAGCATTCCCAACCGTGTATCGGTAGCGCCGTTAACAATGATATCCAATTAATTTGAACGCAAAAGAAAAGCTTTTTCCTGCTTCCCCCACGTACAAAATCAGGATAGTTTGTTTGTAGTCGTTTTCTTAGAAATCAAATCAATGAACGCAATCTTTTCGCTCGCAGGCACTTTCCTGGTACCGCGCATTAGAACAAGACACAGCGCATAGACTGCGATCACCTGCTGCGTAACAATTGCGTGGCGCATGCTTGGTGGATGGAAAATACCGAGAAGTTAGATAATGTGATCGATTACATCAGGCACCGTTAGGGAGACTCGTTTGCCGATTAATTGTTACTGGTTACTTGCTGGTTACTGATTGCCTTGTGACAATGTTGAACCATGAAACTCCAAATAAAGAAAAACAAAGGGGACACAATTTTGCTGAAACCGTTTCCCCATGCCTTGTTGGATATTTGTTTATGAATGCCTTTTGCTATGATCAAAAATAACAACCAACGAGTGAGGGTAAAAATAACAACCAACGCTGCTACAATCACACACACACACACACACACACACACACACACACACACACACAAATTCAATTTTTTTCCCCACCCGAGAGGCGTCGCTTTATCTCGAGGACAAACCCATGGAGTGTCACAAATCAGATGTCCTTGCCTACTGCCTGCGTGGACTTTGGCCGTACGCTTGACGGTGGACCTTTCCGAATAAACATTCCGAGACAAATCTTCAGACCTTTTCCCCGTTCGGACAGTCTCTTCTTCCATGTTTTGCACGATTTGCATTCGAAAAGAAATATGGATTATATGATTCTTATGTTGTTGACAAAGTAGCAGTGTGTGATATTCAGTTTGAAGTATGTGGGTTGGAAATCTCCCCCTTTTTCTGGAGCTGAGAGTGTGCGTGTTTGTGTCTCTGTTATTTGTCTCTCTTCATCTGTTACTGGGAGCTTCTCCCTCTCCGTATAGGCCCCCCCCCCATTCTCCCCGGTAGCAATCCCACCCCGAGGCAGATTGAAAATAAACTTACCCTTTCATCCATCCTTCCCTGTCCACCTCCGGCTCCGAATGCACGTTGTTTTATTGCGCGACACATGGCACATGGCTGTGTTCCCCCAGCCAAACTGAAAAACACCTGTTGGCTTTTCGTTTGGATTGGATTCTGTTTTGGTTGTCCTCCGGGGCGGCCCATAACCGATGATGAACGGTGAACGGTCGTGCGGCAAAATTGTGTCCACCGATCATCATCTGCAGGACGAGAGTCCGCCACTTTGGCCATACTCGTATGGGGAGAGGAACAACGACAGCGGAAGACAGCAGCATCGGTGGCAACTTTCACTCATCGAACGCAGCTGGAACGCATTAGATGTGTGGTTTTATGTGTTTTGATTCAGCCACAACCATCAAAGTGCACCAAAAATATACTATCTGACAGGGCTTAACGAACCTGCTGAGGAGGGGGAAGTTGGTTGGGTAGAGATTTTCCACTCCTACGTACATGTCGTGGAGGATGTTGGCTGTGTGTGTGTGTGTGCTTCCTTCCTGTCTTCAAGCAACACACACTACCGAAAGGGGTGAAAGATTGAAGATGTCAGCAGAATGATTGACTGACTGTTAGATCATGGCTTCGGTGCTTGCCCGGTTGACGTCGATCGCTGACGCTCGCTGTTAATTAGAATCGATCGATTGTACATGATCAATCATCATCGACCCAATGTGGGAAGAGTGCGCAGGTCTTAACAAAAAAAAAGATGGGTTGAACCTGATTTGAGATGATTTTTTTTATTCAACAGAAATTTGCGCCAATATATCCTTTAACGTCTTTGAAATATGGTAAAATAATCTAAAGGGGTAAACAAAGATTCCAATTGACGGTAAATCTTTAACAGAAGGATTCCCTTTACTCTGAGGTGTCTGCCAAAATAATTTGCTTCGAAACCCAATTAAAATAATGAACTGATGACGACCCATTGGGAGACATAAAACCAAAACCAACCTAATGCCAGTGCCCATACTGGCACAGTAACTGATTCTGAAGTCATGCCGATTTAGGAAACGATACTAAACTTATACTAATTCAGGAAGCAATCACGAACCCATATCGGTTCTGGAACCGGTCATGAACTCATACCGATCTTGGAATCAAGCATGAACCCATACCAATCCTGGAATAGCTCCCGATTTTATTCCGTTGCTAGAACTGTACTGTGTGGTCTGGGTTTGTAGCCGATACAGTTCCAGTTGCGATCTAGTAACTGATTCTGCTGATCGACAAAACATATCCGGCAGTACATGTGCAGCATAGGAATAGCGAAGGAATTAGTGCAGGAAACAGCGTAGGAGTTTTAGCTCAATTTTTATAGTGATTTACTAGTTTAATAACATTTTTAATGAGGCTTTTTGCAACAAAATTCGTCCCACCGAAGCAGGCAATCAACATGATTTGTCCTGTTCTAGTCTATGCTCGCTTGTTAGCAAGTGGCGGTGCCAAAAAAGTGTGTATATGCAAACCAATTTCCCGCCCCATTTCCAAACACGGTTTGCTAATCGTCTTCCGATGCGATAGTATAAATAAACAATATACGCTCACCCCTCCCCTCCTGGCAAGACGTCTCTTCTCGCGAGGTTAGGTTGTTAGCACCGTCTCCTCCAAAGTAATTCCTCCGTGCGTTCATTGCATGGGGAGTGATGGAGGCCACTCATGAAATTCAAGAGCGCGTCCACTCTATCGGCAAAAATCGCTGAAGCGAATCGTAATCGCAGCAACGGCCGGTAAGCCGTGGAAGCGCGATTATATAACGGGGCGAGAAAATCGTTCGATCTGACCACCCGGCCGTTCGCGTCTGCTACTCGTCTGTGCCATCAACGGTTAGTCATCGATCAGCCGATCCGGAGTTCCTGGAAGTGATGCTCTCTCACTCTCGATGGTGGAAAGTTTGGAAAATAGATGAGCATCGCACTGCTGACGTAAAGGACGGGACCCAGGTCAGGGAATTCGCGCCATCAGAAAACCTTGAACCTTGGCAGAGACCCTTGCAATTGAGATTTTCGAAATGGGGAATAACTTCTCAAGAGGTTAAGGACGTTCATTTTAAAACAAATTGTTGTCCACAACCGCTCGCAGCTAATAAATGAAGTTGAATATGACCGGAACAGCGATATCGTTCTCCACGTCCCACTCCAGTGTCCCACGCTATTTTGGAGCAGGGCACTTACGGGAAGGTTTTGAAATGAGCTCGCATCTAAAAGTGGCATCAATATCAAATGGGGAATTCTACTTCGCTGACGGCATTATGTGGCTTTCCACTCGTTTCACGCGGCGCTATTTCTTCACTCCCTGTCTCCGGATTGGTTCGCCCGATGCACTTGGCAAATGTCGTCACCGGAGGATTGTCCTTCCACGCACACTTCTCCTCTGGTCGCTCGTCTGGCGCCCGTACTGGTGCAAATGGAAGAAACCAACGCTCCGTCTATTTACGTCCACTTCCGCGACGGATACTGGCCTAGCCTCAACATCGTCGGAGAAGACCGTCTCACCCTGACGACTAGCTTCTCCGCTTGCGCCGTTATGCTAATTCAAGCTGTCATTTATTTGCGGTTATTGTTTTTAAGTTGTTTCGTTGCGTTCTTTTTTTTTGTGTGTGTATTTTGTCGTTCTGGCGGCAAACCGCCACAAGTCCTTCCCGCCACATGACATTGTCGTTTGGTGTTTCGGTTGCCGTTTTTTTATTAGATTTAGACGCTGCCGGCGGCCAGCTGTTTGATTTATTTCTAATTTAACCCCACCGTTTCACCACTTCACTGTCCATTTCGACGTCACTGCGTCACGGTAAAAGGAACACAACCTGGGTGCACTAGTCGAAAAACGGACACAAGAATAAGGGGTCCGGTGTCGGGACAAACCAGACTAGACACCCGTGCGTCGTCCACCGGTCATTGACGTAGCCAAAGCGGAAAGTTGTTCGTGTTTCGACTTTTTTTGTTCTATAATGTGTAAAAAGGTCTTGTTTAAAATTATTCTAGTATTCTCAGTTCCTCCTTCCCACCACCATCACGGAAACCATTCTCGGTCGGTCGGGAAAATACGGTACGGTTGTGCCCTTTGCCTTGCTCAATTGCACCAGATCGTGCACGACGATGACGTGCGGCACAAATGACGTTTGTGGCACAAGTGCACTTTGGAACTGTCCCCTCTTCATTGGGCGGGTCACAAGGGGGTTCCTGTTCGTGTTCCAACCCCAACATTGGACCCGTTTGCTCACACAAATGAAGCTTTATTGCGTCCATTGCAGGTTATACGCTATTAGAGTGCATTTAAATTGATGACAGTTGGTGGCGGGCAATATGACCGCGGCACGCAAAACAACAGTTTATTTCCAGTTTTTTTTT
>KI922049.1:2006-12568 GCA_000473525.2 Anopheles melas
AATACCAGAATGTAGCAGCACCGAATTGGAAACATTGATATTGAATCCACGAAAGCACACAAACGTAGATTTTCCTGTGCATTAGACCAATAAATTTTCCTCTGACAAAGGTTGATTTGCAATTGATTATACCCTACAATTGATTATAACGGAAGCATGAATCTTCCATCATTGTCAAGGGCAATGAGAAGTGGACTTGAAATATTTAAATCCTGGATTCATCCGCCCATTAAACGTATCGTTATACAACCTAAGATAAGCTTTGATCCCACAGCCTGGGCCCAGTGAGCAGAAGCTCTAAAGTTTACCCATTCGGTGCCATTCCGCCTTAGGTTGGAGGTATGTAAATGAAAAAGGGATAAACATTTTTTTTTTCATTGCTCGTTATTATGGATAGGAAAACATTTGCGAATATTTGCGTAAGCGCTTCGGTGGCAATGCTATTTTGGCCCGAGGTGAAACCATGTCAAAATAACTTTACCTTTCTTGGGAAGGTAGAGCCGCATAAGTGAAAAGGTCGCTGCACAACTTTTCGATCTTTTCAGCAGTGGGCTTGGTTTGTTGGTTTTCCATTTTTGCCTCTCTTTGGTCATTAGTATCCTTAGCCATGGCCATTTTGCACCCGACCATTGTGGTATAGAGGGGAGAAAAAAACCCAGACAGATGATAAATGTGAGTTATCGATGAATCGTCCAACTACTACCCAACCAAAAGAACGTTAAGTTGGATAAATTGAATGATTAATGAGCAAACATAGGCTTCCGCAGGATGGCCGAGTGATCCCATCACCTTCTCTTTCAACAGTAGGTCCTCTTCAAAAAGGTATACAAATACCTTTCTCGTACAGATTCCGATACCGGTGGGGAACAAATGACGGGAACGATAAGAGCCATTCCAAAGTTTGTGTGTGTGTGTGTGTGTGTGTGTGTGTGTGTGTGTGTGTGTATGTGTGTATGTGTGTGTGTAAGTACCATTTAATTTAAAACCGACATAATGGTCAAAGAAGGATCCGTTAAACGTTGCTCACTTTGTGTAGTGAAACAAAACGTGGCGATGAAAATTTACTGTTTCTCAAGAATGAGTTTTAACGCTTCTACGTGTTTGGCGTCTTCCGTTTTTCGCATTCAGCAACGTTGGAAATGCAGAAGTTTTCTAAAACAGCTAGCCGGAACTATGGAACGTCGGTAGTGTCATAATTGATTTGTACCTGCATGCTTTAACGATTGGAGTGCGATGATATGCAGTAAGAAAAAAAATAAAGAAGCTATATATAAACAGCATAACAGAAATTAAAATTTCAATGACAACACATTGATGGAAAAATTATATCGATGGCAATGCTGACACTTGCAACAGTTTGGCCTACTATTGAGGGATTTGACCATATTCTTTAACGATCAATTCTCGGAATAACACATAAAACACATGTTAGCCATTAGTAATCAATTTGAGCAACAAATGAGAATAACGATCCTTAAAACATCATATGCAGCATTTAGAAAAATAGTCACGTATCCGATAACAGTCATAAAGAAACATCACAAGTTGGGATAATTAATAACATAGAAAAATCTAGAACGTTCACGCAGCTGAATAAACTTTAATCAGGGCAATAATTTATTTTAAAACACACTAAAGCATAGGAGCCGGTCTTTAAACCGGTCTCTTGGTACAGTCGTCAAATCGTACAATTTAACAACATGCCCGTCGTGGGTTCAAGACTCTAATAGACCGTGCCGCCATACGTAGGACTGATTATCCTTCTAAGTAGGGAAATCAATAAGTCACTGAAAGCCAAGCCCACAAGTGGTACAGGCAAGCCTTAACCGACAATGGTTGTTGAGCCAAAGTAAAAAAAACGCATAGAAGAATCAAACCATTCGCGGAATGCAATAATCTAAAATAAAATATAGCAAGTAGAAACATAACTGACGCGCCACGCACGATCGTCCCACTATATGAGCGCTGTGCAATAAACATTAACTTTAAAATCCAGAGGCAATACCTAAACAAATAAATAAAATGCGTGTTGGGCGGAAGCAAACACTGAATGTGAATGTCAAAAGGTGTTGGAAAAAAGGTCAACTGCGAAGTAAAGAACAAGCCAAGCATGTTGGTCCTCGCGTACAAAAAAAGAGACGAGCAATGCAGGAAAGATGGGAAAAAAAACTATCCCGGAAAATCGCGTTTGCGCAGAAAATAAAATAGAATATAAGAACAGTTTTGAATTATAATAAACACTTACTATTTAGATTTCAAAACATGCAGATCACGTGTGTCAGTGTCGATAATGCTTTCTTCCTCAACTTAAAAAATGTGATGTTGCCAGCGCATTGGCAACAGTCTCGTTCAGTCGTCTGATATCTGATCACAAGAGCTAAAACTTCCTTGTGAATGTCACGAAGTTTAACAGTTTCAGTGATTTTTTGTTAATAAGAAGAGAAGAAATTTTTCCATCATTTAGCAAATACTTCGGGAAATAACAGGTAGAATAAAATAAACTCAGATAGATAGAAGGGTTTCATTAAAATTTCACAAAAATTCTATGTTTATATTGTCCTTAAAATTGTTTGTTTTGATTGAATTGGTTTTCGTTTTGCTTTTCTTCGTCAGTTTGTTTGAATTGAAAACATCCGAGATAAATATTTATGTAATTACCTATAGCCGTGAGAGATGCACAAGATTTTACAAATGTTTTATATTGTTTTGCTTACTTTTCTGCCGTTTTTATTTGTTTACTCATCATCCTTTGCAAGCAAACGACGGATTTGAGAATTCACGAAAAGTCAAATAAAAAATTCATAATAATTGTTTGCATGAGTTGAAAATCTGAACAATGTGGAAACTGGTTTGTTTGTCATATTATTCATGAAACGTTATTTTTTTTTTTGATTACAGCAATACCCTGACGAACTAAATAACAATAATTCTAGCTGCCCTTTTCGAGGAACCTGTTTTTTAAAAATCATATAATAAAAACATTAAAATTTATGCAATGGAAACCGATTTTGTGTGTGTTTATTTTTCGTGAAAAAAAAAATTACTTACATCTTCACTAACGGAAGTTAAAAATTGACTAATGTTTAAATTGAGTTTTTAAGGCTGATCTAGCTTTTTAGATTCCTAGCTCAAAACACATGTTGGAACATATTTTTTATTCTGTTTGGTTGATTGATTTGTTTGATTTTATTGAGGATTCACTGTAACCGTGTTTAGAGCTAAATGTAACAAAACATTATATAATATGCAATTGCGTTTGCTCAAAACGATGTTCAACAAAGAACTATTACTAACATTGAGCGCGTTTCAAGTCGGACCGTTGCCTTGCGCGTCACTTGATCCACTGGTTTGCGTCGGTTAAAGCTTTTTCTACAGCCGTCATGGGCAGAACCGAATTTTCTTGCCCGTGAACCGAATAATATGGCATGTTGAATTATTCATACATTGATTGGTCATGGTGACGCAGAAGTATTTTTTTTTTTTGCTCTTTTCCCCGTATGCTATAGCGTATAGGTTACGGATAGCTCATTGCAACCCTTTCGCATCTACAGCATTTTTGCAAGAATACGTATTCGTATATGTATACGAGTATGTGTGTGCTGTCTGCTGGAGCGGAACTCTTCTAGCATCAAGCACCCTAGATCTCTATGCTCAGCAGTAAATACTCTGGTCTGGAATCGAAAAGTTTTGTGATAACAATAAATTTGAAAATAATATTCCACGCCAGTATGTGTTGTAAATGCGAGAATAGTGAGCGCGATAGTACAGAAAAGTGGCGTGTGTGTGCAATATAGCATGAAAAATGATAGCAAAGGCTCTACGAGCACACTCCGTCCGATGCTACCTTTGCATATTTAAACCAAGAAGATTCCCACAACCAAGTTCAAGCCTCGGATGGAACGTGCCATCATAAGTAGGACTATCCTACTATGGGTTGGGGATCAATAAGTAACTGAAAGTCAATGACAAGTGATGCAGGCAGACCTTGACCGACAGCGGTAGCTGACTCAAAAATGTAGAAGTTTGCATGTAATGTACATAAAGTAAGTCGTCAAAAAAACAACAACGCTGTCCTCAGTTAACTGCTTTATAGTAAGACTAGATTACTAACTAAAATTATCCTCGTTTGATTGTTTGACAATAATTAGTTGAATTATTTACGCTTTAGCAAATTCTAATGCTTATATTTCATTTGCTTTAGAAAGCTACTATTGGATTTTCCCTGCATAAGTAGAATCGAATTTGTTCAGTCGCGGAAGTTGTGTGTTATTTTTCAATGTGGTTCGATCAAAAGCGGAAACAGTTTTTAGCGCTATGAATCAAATCAAAACCAAGCGCTCCGTTGCTTGCGGATGGCTGCTAATTTTTGAGCTGCCAGCCCCAAAGTAGGAAAGGGTCGTTAAGAATATAATAATAAATAACAATAACAATGGATCCATTTACACCGAAATGATTAGGCTCCCTGACTCTCGAGTCAACAGAAATTCAACTATTGTCGATTTTGTTTCCGGGTTCTTTGATTTATTATCATTTGATTAATAGTATTGTGAACGAGACACTCGAAAATTCTCTTTGCTTTGCATTCTATAGCAATAATGCCGAGTGCCAAGATGCACGGAACGATGAGATATGAATCACGGGAGGAAGATCAATGTGCTTACTCTTATTCATTTTTATCGAAATTATTCAATCAACTTCTTGTTTATTAAGAAAATTTAAAATTGATTGTATGAAGCATCATCCCTTCATGCACGAAAACCCTCTTTACCAATTTGAACTATTTTTTTCCTTTGGTGTAAGTGAGCACTCAAGTGAGCACTTTTGCTAAAGTTTTACTCTGTTTTTTCGTGTTTGGATAAATCATTTCTTCGCGAAGTAAAATTTGAATCTTTAACGACCTTCCAGGACGCGATTAACATGCACCCACTTTGGTTTTTCAAGTGGTCTGGTGGCCCTTTCTCGTTTCGGTAAATGTTTGCATATGTTTGATATAGCGTACTGCAAACAAGGATGTGATGTGATATCAAATAGCATACTTAGGCTATGAAGAGGAGATGAAAGGATAACATAAATTTGGAAGGAATAGGAATGAATTTAATAAGATGGTTGTCATATCACGATCATCGTTGAATGGAAGCAGAAGCGAGAACCATTTCCCTTGCAATGTGTGTTTTCTACCAGCTGTGCTTTTGTATAGTGTTTTTAATTTATAGATTATGGTGTGCTTTTTTAATTTGTGGTAAAACAACTCGAAAGAGCTTCCGTCATTGGTGCTCATCATTCATATTATCAGATGTATTGAGAGCCTCATTGCTATAGCAATTGGCGAATTAATCTTCGAGCATACATGTAATGATTGTGGTAGGATAGTATTACCTGATGCACGAAGTAAACTATCATAAATGGGAGAACTTCGTCAGTCGTTGATCAGATCGCAATAAAGTAACATCTTGTTGGGATATAATAAATCTGGTGTCAATGGTCTTTGAATACAATTGTCCTCTTCATGGTCACCATACACGTTTACGTCTCACTTGGTCCACCTTCCCTACTCCCTCAGACGGTTTCTGTCGTCAGTTACACGATTGTGACGTGCAGTATTGTTTGCCTTTCGGCTGTTGTTGTCCATCCACCTCTCTAGCTCGCCCCATCTTTTTTACATATACATAACAAAAAAAAAACACTCGCTAAACTTGACGATCTGCAGAAGCTGTAAACGGCTTTTTGTTATTAAAGAAAAAAAGGACATTATGACCTGAGATTGATTGAATGATTTCTGTGTGCCAGGAAAATCATCTTACATCGCAAAAGAGCCACAAACTTAATTAAAGTCTTTAAGTTGAACCTTCGGTCAATGGATACGGCTTGGACAATGGGATGCAGTTGTGCAGAATTTAACAAACGTCGTGAATTAAATCGTCACATTGCTAAGGGAATTTATTCAAACCTACATATTGTCATGTAATGAAGTCCGAAATTCAAAGATAACGTAATATTTGTTTGTTCAATACAGTTCAATACCTACAGCAATTTGCCTGGTTTTATATTTGCAATTGAAAGATTTTATTTGATAAATTCCTGAGTTTTAGAGTTACCTGGGTATGTTTCAACCCTTGCAGGTGTAGAAAAAGGCAAATGGAGCCGAATTGAGGTATTCCAGACAGAACATTGCTCTAATGAAACATTATTAATACCGAGCGGTTCTGGCATCGTATCATCTCAACCTCTTTGCCAAACCAACCTTCTTGGGCTGCCAATAATGCTCACGAGTAGCCACTAGGCATGACAAACCTCACAAACCCTGATTATCCCTTTTCAAGTTCACCGAAACACACACAATCGGATGCTCGCCGAGCGATTTCGGTTGATAATTAACTCCCAACAACTATGTGTGTAGCTCAATTGACTACGCCCTCTCGGGGGATCAATAGCTGGAATAAAGAAAGCTTTCACGAGGCAAAAGAGACATAACATCAATTGCCTCAACCTAAACACTCGTTCTGGTCAGCTTGAAATCTGTTTCCGGTCACTAGTAATTAGGTGCATAAATGATGACCATGAGAACATTGGTGGGTGATTTCTTGTTTCCTGTGCGCGAATTTCCGTGCTTCCGTACGTTTAGCTTGGTAATTTATCATTAATAATGAAGCGCCTTCTAAACGTTCGTTAACAGTAAATGACCCAGCAAAGGAAACAAGTGGAAATATGTTCGTGCGTGTCTTCCGTGCTGGGGTCAGTAATGTTGAATTTAGCGTTTGCAGGAAACGTAAACAGGAATTATGGCTCGTTGGTTTCAGCGTTTTACTTACACGGTTGCTTTCAGCAGCAAATTTATTGTTTTTTTATGTATGCTTGTTTCATTGCACACCGTGGGAGTTCTTTTTTTTTGGGCACAGCATATAAAAAAACCAAGGAAGTGTTATTAAAACAAGTGAGAGAATAAATATTCAAGCTGTAAAATGCCCAAAACAGTCAAAAGAGTAGCGTTATGCCATCGTTTCATTTGATATTGCATCAACATTGTTTGTATTTATGGTTTACATTTGGGTTTGAATACAATTGTCCTCTTCATGATCACCATACACGTTTAGTTCATTCGTTTTCATCCAGTTGATTATTTTCAGCGTTATTCGATACGTGTGGTAATAAATCAGAGCACAATTCCTTTTTTCACTTTCTGAAGGCTGTACGCATATTGGACAATGGAAACCATAACCGTAAAAGTGTCGTTGTGGTTGCATTTTTTTGTTTTCACTTTCCCTGTCCCTCTTTTTTATTTTTTTCCTCACAGTCTGTCTGTATTTACTATCATGATTTACTTTATCTGTCTTCCACATCAAATCTTCGCTGAGTAATATTATCCCATACTTCATCGTCTTTTGTCTTGTTTTCGATGTGACAACAAAATTGAACACCGGAACCCGGAAAGCTCAAGCCGGAAAGCGAAAAGCCTCCTTCATCGTACTAAATACGTTCAGTCATCCATCTAAAAAAATATTTTTCTTTTCCCTCTACACCCGCTGCAATCATGCGTTTGGACTAATGGTAGGTGTGTTCGGTTTGCTACCCCAGCCCACCAAACGGTCTCGTTAGCAGTCGTTGACAGTAAACAGCAATATTAAACGCACTGAGATCAATAATAAATGATTGTTGTCTATTTTTGGGAGCGAGCGGAAAATATTAAATACATTGCTCGGTGACTTGGCTCGATGTCACGTGATCTCTAACCATCGTTTCCTCTCATAAGGCCCTTGCCCAGTTTTTTTTTATTTATCATTCTTTGAGACAATGAACACGATTTTGGTACATATTGGAAGCAAGTTTTGGATTACACTCACGATTGATAAGGTTACCATTCGTCTAGCGTGTTGTCAGAAACGATAGTCAAGGCAGCTACAGGGCGTTTGGTATCATTTCAATTTTCGTTTGATATTCGATAAATATTTGATTTTCGATAGAGATTGACATATGTGGAGAGTTAATAAAATCCCTTACTTTACATTTTAATGAACGGGAGGGAATTAAATAATGTAGGTGGAGGAAGATTTAACAAGGAATTTAATATACCTGTACAATCGAGATGTACTTGTACCAATCCAAAAAAGTACGGCATTTGGTATATAGCAATACGCTACCATTTGTGTTTTCTACTTTTGATAAATTGAAGCGTGTAGGAGTTTTCAGCGAAAAAAACATCTCATTTGTAATTTGCGGATGTTACTCGTTTGTAGGATCAGGAAGGATTAGTAACGCGGGTTACTAATTTATGGAAAGTGGAAGCCGCGTTTCACGAACCAACTGTGTGCTACATCTACCACCGGTGCTGGTAACGTTCTGGGCGGTGGTCTGTGCAGTCGTCCAGCAGAATAAAGTGAACGTCAATTTTCTTTGTCGTTATAGCTGCGGTGCGTCCGAAGCGGTAAAAATTTCGATTTGCCATCCAGTCAGGAAGTTGTCCGAAACAATCGTTGGATTTTCGTGTGGACAAAAAACTGATTCCAAAACTGGTTAATGAAGGAAAATAAATACACTAACGGATCGATGTCAACCTTCGTGGTAAATATGTTGATTAATACAAATGAATTCCGAAACAAAATTCTCTTCTCGGTAGCTTATGTTTTATTAAATATAAAAAAATGCAAGTAGTTTTATCCACAGACTTTCTGATTCATTTGTTTTACCTAACCGAAAACAGAACCAAAAACCCAGACAAAAGAAATATATTTGAATCCGGCTATTGGCGAGACTGGATCTGGGTGAGTGCACACGGTAAAAGACAAAATCAAATAAAGTAATCTTTTCTGGTCGTTCGATGATGACGGATTTTTTGAGCCACCTGTTTTGTGTGCACTTTTTTGTTTACTAATTTTGACACATTAAGGGTAGAGCCAGGACCCTCTCAAAAACAAAACCTAAAAGGCAAAGGAATTGCCCCGATAAGCCATAGCACCAAAACAAAAACCGTTCTTCGCTAGCGTGTATACTGTCCAACGGTGTATAATGTCACGCCCACGGACCCTTAGCCGTGCGGGAGTGGTCGTTTTGAGTGGTGCGTTACAATATTTGCCACAAAACGTCACAAGCTTTGCGTTGGCCGTAGGAAGATTGTGCTCGTTTTTTTTTGGGTGACTTTGGAATCACAGCTAAGGCTGGAAAATTAAAATTCAATTGAAACACATGCTCTTGGTAAGGGTACTTGGATAGAATCTAATTTTTTTTTTTTGCGTGTGCATCTTTTTTATGTTTATGCGAAATCAGAGCAGTTTCATCCCGTGTTATGAACGACAGATACCTTTCCAGACAAAAACCAATGACGAAATAGAATTCCCGGAACACTCCCTAGCAGAATGGTGCGCAATTAGTTGATTTGTTCCGTAGCAGCAGATGAGCGACGTTTTGGTTGCTTTTCGCCAAAACTGACTGCCTGAAACTGTTCCCATGAAGTAGTTAGCATTTGAAATTCTTTCCCATGAAAATGAAAATTCTTGTGAAAGCAAATTGGAATCAGAAAAAGGCATAGGTACTACGAAAGTTGAACAATGGAAACATTATTATGGAAATTAAAACGCATGAGAATTACGTAAAAATGAGCGCATTGGTATATAATTGATATCTTTGCTATGAGCTTTTTCCATTTGCGGAATCATTCTTTCATGCACTTGCGTGAGAAATATTTCAATGCACGATTGATAAACTGTAGTGCTCATAAATGTATTATCCATTGCGCTTTGGGATGTGGATTTTCTTTCACATGACTTATGGTCTATTAATGATTAACAGCGTTGAACAAATTTTGGTATCCTGCCTGTATTGTGGATTGGGGTGAGCTGAAAATGGAGCCTCAACTTAGCGCTAAATCTTTCCAACAAATGATCGCCTATTCCGTGGGCAGTTAATCTTGTTCGGAAGTTTTCACATTGCCACCGTCTCTGCTACTCTACGCATGCCAAAGAGAGCAATGGGAAACGATAAATAAGAACGATAAAAGCTAAATTATCGCAAACATCATCAGGCATTAGCTCGACGCCCAAGTGCCCTCGCAGGACCGATCTTGGGAAGGCAATGAGCCTTCGGCGTTTGGCTTTAGCGACATGCGTTCTGTGTCATTCCACCACGTTCGATCCACAATGCGAAAAAGTGCTGAACAATATATACACAACGTATAGTGGTCCCTTCAAATCAGTTCGGTACCAAGATCCTGGCGCTCACCCGCGCCTCGTGTCACTCGATTCTTTCGCAGCTCTCTCCCGGGAGTGCAATAAATAAACGTTAATGGGTTTTCGTGCGGTGCACTCGCACACATACATTCTAAGTTTGTCTTAACACGCTAACTGTATGCGATGAAATATGTTTCCCGTCAAACTTTCGCATCAACCCTAACCGGAACAGCGTTTTTTGGTGCGAAAAACAGACGTTAACTCTTCCGACTAGGGATTGGAGGCTGTTTTTAGGGATGACGCCTCTGTCGCGTTGCATATTCCACATCGAACCGACCGGTTCGATAAGACTTTTGGAGGTGATAAAATCTTAAGCCGGGGACAAAAAATTACAACCTGCATTGT
>AXCO02011144.1:0-10529 GCA_000473525.2 Anopheles melas
GGGGGAAAACGATTTCATAGAAGGTGCATTACACTTAGATGAGCTTCATATCTGATTCCGTGCGTGAGAAGTGTTTGGTCATATTGGCCGTTCCAAACACTCGATGATGTTCCCTCAGTCGAACGGCATTGATCTGCAAACAGAAGAGAGCATTGAAGGAGTTCAATATTATTTTTTCTTTTTTTATGCAATGAAGTGCCCTCTGTTACCTCAATGAATCCCGTCGACGAGTAGGGTGAAAAGTTACCATGCACCTCCATCGATGCCAGCTCTTGGTTGTACAAGGAGTGCATAGACTCTCGCGATGTGACCATAACTGTGGCGTAATACAGGCACAAATGCAGATGAGATAAAACAATTCTTAGCCTTCCCCCTTTTGCCGCTTCTTACCGTGTCCCTTGAACATTTCCACCACCACCTTGCCGGACACGTGCTTCTGCGACTCGAGGATGCACTTGCGCACGTACTCAGCCTCGGGCGCGTACCAGTAGCCGTTGTACACGTAGTCTGCCATCCGATCGGCAAGATACTTTTTTACCCGCAGCACCTCCCGATCCAGGCAGTAAATTTCCAGATCCCGGTGCGCACAATGCAGCACGGTTACGCCGGGCGTCTCGTATACGCCGCGCGACTTCAACCCAATGTACCGGTTTTCCACGATATCGATCCGTCCTACGCCGTGCTCGCCGCCGGCCTTGTTCAGAAACGCCAGTATGTCCACCGGTCTTTCCATCGTCCGCCCACTGACCAGCTCGGTGACGCGCACCGGCAGCCCGGCCTTGAACACGATCTCGGCCACGGTCGGTGTGTCTGGGGCGCGGGTTGGCGATTGCGTTAGCTGGTACAGCTCTTCCGGTGCCGCCACCGACGGGTCCTCCAGGATGCCCGACTCGTAGCTGATGTGCATAATGTTCGCATCCATCGACCAGGGTGCTTTCGTGGTGGCACTCACCGGGATATTCGAGCGCTTCGCGTACTCCAGAAGATCCGAGCGGCCCTGGAAACGCTGGCAGAACGTTTCCATGCGCCACGGGGCGATGACGCGGATCGTTGGGTTGAGCGCGTAGCAGCTCAGCTCGAAGCGAATCTGATCGTTGCCCTTGCCGGTGGCGCCGTGCGAGATGTAGCTGCAGCCACGCTGCACCGCCACATCCATCAGGCCCTTGGAGATGCAGGGCCGCGCCAGGGACGTCCCGAGCAGGTACCGGTCCTCGTAGATTAAACCCATCTGTACCGCCGGCCAGACAAACTTTTCCACGAAGAAATCCTTCATGTCCTTCACCACCACATCGGCGGCGCCGATCTTGAGGGCCTTTTCGCGTGCCGCCGCAAAGTCCTCCGTTTGGCCCACGTCGGCCATAAAGCAGATCACCTCGTAGTCCTGCTCGAGCAGCCATTTCAGGATGCAGCTCGTGTCCAGCCCACCCGAGTAAGCTAGCAAAACCTTTTCTTTGCTCATTTTCGTGAACTTCCGATGAGAGGGCGTGTAGAGAATTAATGCTCGGCCGTTGATTAATCGTTGATGTTCGTTCACTCTGTTGATCTGATCTAGTCGGCAGCTGAGCGGTAACTGTGGCAACTTACCTACTACTGCGTGTGCTGCTGAATGGGTGTGTGCTCGTTGTTCTCGGCTACGTTCGTCGCGTACTGATAATGGCACGGGCCTGTTGTGACTTTCCCTCCTGAACACACCCCAAATCCGTACACAAACCCCCACAGCAAATCGTGCGAGGATCAGCCTATCGCCCTGATCTCTGACCCTTCTCGGTCGCCGGTACAAGCTTCCAATCGAGTAAAACGGAGTCATACCGTCCGGGAGATGCGAAAACCTGTGATACGACGTAAACAATTCGAGTATTTTTGGTTCCCGGCCAGATAACTGTTACGCGTCAAATCAAGTCAAGTGCACCAAGTTTGATTATTTCAAGCAGTTTTATTTGCCCAATAAATGTGTGTGTGTCTGTTTGTGTGATTTTTGTTTGTTTGTTCGTCTGTTTTGTAGGCTGTTGCTGTTGTTCTTACGGATTTCACTGGGCTGCTGAAAATTTTAATTAACACC
Source organism: Anopheles melas (assembly GCA_000473525.2). Classification (NCBI taxonomy): domain Eukaryota; kingdom Metazoa; phylum Arthropoda; class Insecta; order Diptera; family Culicidae; genus Anopheles; species Anopheles melas. The sequence continues at coordinate 2,060 of AXCO02011144.1, forward strand.
CATGTTACTAAGATTCTTATTTACCATCTTTACCCGCCCGCAACTACTAGTAGCACAACACAGTATGTTTGCATTGCGTGCTTCTGTTTTTATCTTGTTTCATGTTTCACTTTTCTCACGTCCATCCACATTTGTTCGTTCGTTTGTTATAATCTCTTCTCCTCTACCATCCGTTTTTCTTCCCGCATTTTCTCTCTATTGCACACGCTATCGCCCTTTCTTGACATTTTATATTGTTTTAATATATTAAATCATTTTATAGGTTCTGTTTCTCGTCTACAATTGAACATTCTTCCACCTTTTCATGCCTGCTATGCTCACTGGCAGCTGATACTCCTTGCTTTCGCGCTAGTGCGAGCATTGATTGGGAGCCGAGAGGGGAACGCGCAAACACAAACCACCTTTCGCCCCCCCCCCGTTCCTTCCTCGCCACCCGAGAGCGCGTTCGGCGGTTGCGAACGAGATAATTTCATTATCTATTGCTATTTTCTTGACTCAATTAATCGAGCTTTTTCTTCTCATCGAGTCGACTTCTCAGCCGGTCGACATCATATAGACAAGTTAGACTTTTGCATCATTTATAGTTTAGCGTATAGTTTTGCGTTTCATGTTGCTGTAATCTTTTTTTTTGTTTCTATAATTATTATTCCTGTTGTGTTTAATCGGCCAATGGTTTCTAATAGGATTTTGTGTCTCTTACTGCTTTCCAGAAGCTCAGAGTGTGTGTTAACAAGAATGTGAAATTCGGTTAAAAATTAAGCCATTTAAAAAATGGGGGGTATATTCTCTCTCATTTTCTGACCTTCCATGTATTTGGACGTTAGATGTTTTTTGGTTTTGTTGAAGGTATGGTTCAGCTGTTTTTTTATGTTCATTGTGGCTGTCTATTTGCTTAATGCAGTAGTGTTTTGCCGGGTGCCGATTGAAACAGAAACGCATTCGAGGATGTAATTATATGCAACCAGCACAGTAAAAGTTCAGCCACGAGCAGCTTAGCTGACCGAACGATGAAAGCTTCCGATGAATGTATCGCATGTTTGGAGATACAAAACTATGTTCACTGTTTCCGTACAGGATTCGAGTCGAAACGAGCATCTTATAATAAGCTACAAAATGTACAACTGCGTTTCGCCGTGAATGAATAGAAGCTCTTACGTTTTAGCAAACTACCTGTGCAAGCATCATATTGTTCATTTTGTGTTAGTTAAATTACTGTTTCATGAAATCAAGATTCTAAGAGAGGGATTTATTGGCATGGCCCAATACCACACTTGCACGAAAATGGAAACAATCCGTTATAAAGGCAGCTATTAGCTCTTGGGCGAACCTCAAAAAACAGAAACAATCAGAACAACACGACGGAGCTGTGGGACTTTTACAGTACTCCCCTCCCCCTTCCCCGCTCATGACACGCCACGAAGGCTCTGGTTGGTTGTTTGTATTTTGTCTATACATGCGCTTCACTGGCATCTGGGCCAACCATAATATCTTCCAACACACTAACTGTTTTACTTTTCTTCACGTTACGTTTGTTCGGTTTCCCCCCTTTTGCGACTTCCATCAACTTAGAGCGCTTCTTATGTTTGATAATCATTTCGTTTGGTTCTACGCTTCAGAGAGTAGTAGTAGTAGTAATAGTAGTAGAGAATTATCATTACACCAGCGGGTGCGAAACGGGTTTCCGAAGCGTATATAAATCTGTTTAAAAATAATTAATTCAAAACTATATGGCATTTTGCACAACTCTCGCGGCGCGGAGTGCGTGACCGTTGAGTGTATATTGAGTTATAACTATTGATTATATTTCCTTCTCCGTCGCTGGTGGCGAGTAGTGCCATCGGGAAATAATAATAATAATAATAATAATATGTAATATACGGCGCAGAGTGTGGCCGTGACAACTATGAACACCTCTTTTTTGGATCATGTTTCTCGCCCCCATGCATCACTAAGCACACTAGCATTCAAATTATACACATATTCCATTAATCAGTATGTACGTGTCAAAATTATATGCCATCGTTTTTATACAGTAAACTACTAATATATTGCTCACAATGGTACAAACCAAAGCACAGTCGATACATACTCAACAGACAAAAAGGAACTACGGAAGTACGGAGAGAAAACAAAATAACGTATAATAATAAAATGAACACGTTACGTTATAGCGCTCAAACAAACACGTACGCGCTCGGTTTGGCTTGGTGGGGGGGGGGGGGGGGTGTGTGTTCATTCGGGTGACTAGCGTAATTCGAAGCAGAATGGAGGATGATTCTCGACCAAAATCTCGATTCTCTTGTAGGCGACTCATGGCAACACGTTACGATTACATCAAGCACCAACGGCAATCCACGGGCCAGTGCCTTTGGTAAGAATTAACTCGTATGTTGCATTTTGCTTGCTGTGTAAAGTGTGAAGTGCCTCACTGACTTAACCTTCCAACGGTCTGAGATGGCATTACTAACCGAGGCCAGTATTGGAATGTGCGCCACTGTGTTATTGCACGAGAGCTGTGCCTGGTGGTGAGAAAGCACACTAGATCATACAATGTTCTTACATCAAATAGGTGACTCTTTATATAAAGAAAAAAAGCTGAGTATTATTTAACCACTTCAACGGGACACCGAAACGTCGACTGACTTCCTCCGGAATCCCGTCGTGTTTTCTTAGTATCTCATATAGAAAGAGCGTTAGAAAATTGTTACGACATCATTACGGTGTGTGTGTCTTACGACGAGGTGAATAAAATAGTAAAGTTGATTACAGTATTGCATTTCCCGAAAAAAAATGCACTGCCCGCCAATGCTAGCGGGGCAGATGCGGCAAAAAGGAAAACAGATACGCAAGCAACAAAATCACATAGTCAGCATCAAAACGTGGCGTACGATAACGAAGAAAACATAGTTTTTAACCCGGTGCGAGCTAACGCGCACCGGAAGCCCTTAACTTCTACACACTAATAAATAGCATCGTAGCGGAACGCCGCCACCTGTGTCTGTGCTGTCCCGCGGTTTGGCTGCAGCGAATGTTAGCTCCTCAATGCAGTTTGTGTTAATCGCATAGGTATCTGCTGCTATCCGCTGGACTATTCGCTGTCGTAATTCTTTGCGCAAAATCCCCCGAAGTAAGAGAGAATACTTCCTGTATGTGTGTATTCTCTTAGTTTTGTTTACTATTCTGCTAGCAATATAAGAGCTTTGAAATCGTGTACAAATTACCTACACATCATCGACCCCGTGACGACGACGACCGGCACACGAGAAGAGAGCACACGGGACGTCGTGCGCGGAGTGCAGAGACGTTCCACCGCGGCACCGCAGTCGGTGTGGGAAGCGTCAACTTTATATGCGATGCGCTTACGTCGGACACAGCACCTTGAGAATGTAGTCCGTCAGCAGTGTAGGAACGGTTGGACTGTCCTCGTTGATCGCTTTCAGTACTGCAACGGTACCACAAAACCGGGGATAGTGTGAGCATAATCGATTAAGCGATAAGTGTGCTATTAAGGGATTCGGAAGGGATGCTTACTCTTAATCAGCACTTGCAGCGTTTGATTATCGGGTGTACTGTTCAGCTGGTAAGGAATGACCGTGGTCAGATACTTGGGATCCATGCCTGAGGGAATGCAGCCAAAAGGCGAGAGAGAGAGAGAGAGAGAGAGAGAGAGACATTCAAAGATTATGTGGGGATTGTAACAAAAAAAAGACATCTTCCCGCTTGCTTTCCAACGCACTACATACCCGAACTGTTTGTGGCACCGGCCGATCCTTTGCCCCCTGCCTTTCCCTTCTTCTTTTCCACGTGGTACTGGCGGCGACGGTTCTGTACGGCCAGCAGCAGCGAGATGAACGTGTTCTTGAGCTCCTTCTCGTACTCTAGCTCGTCGCGCAGAGCCAGCTCCGAGATGAGCGTCTCAGAGAACTCGCGAATCAGCACCTCCATCTCCATGTACAGCTCGTTTAGCTGCGTGATCGACAGGGAGCGCAATTCTAAAGCGAAACAAAAGGTACTTTTAATTATAATGCCCCAAATGCTGCTTCTTTGCCCTGTTACCCACTTTCTTCGTACAGCGGTGAGCCGAGCACTTCCTTGGCCTTCTCAATTACTTCATTCTCGAGCTGCCCGTCCTCCGAGCCAGTCTCGTCCATGATGTCATCGATCTCCTTGATCACCTCGTCCGCCGTCTTGATCGGTTCGTTGTCCGCGTGCAGGCCGCCGAGTATGAGCGCATGCATGTCGAGATCGCTGGCGACCGCTTCGTCCTCCGAGCTGAGATCCTGCAGCAGCTCATCGTCCGGTGTGCCGGGCTTGCGCATTCCAAGGTTCAGCGCCGGTACGTGCATCTGGCGCGCGTACGTTTTCGACCAATCGATCGGTAGAATGTTGCCAAAGTTGCCCGTAATAGTCCACCACATCCTGTCGGAGGTTGAGAAGAGCGGTAAAATTGTTTTAAAAAAATACGTATATGCGAGGGAGGAATTAAGGTATTTTGCCCAGCGCAATTGCAGTAATGATGTTGGTTGAAAGATAATAAATCAAAAGATTAAATCCATTTCGTTACAAACCTCATGCGTGTGTAACATGGAAAATAAATCTACGTGCCACACCAGGCAGTAGTGACCCATTATGACGAGGAGCTTTTTTAGGCTCAAACACTGGGGCTTCTCCCTCAATGCTACTGGCGTATTGGACATCCATTATCCGAATACTGCATCGCCCCAATGCCCAATAATTGCTGCCACTGGTTCAAGGTCGCGTGGCGCACTGACACATGAGCGTCGCTACGGAAGCTTCGTGTTACACTTCCTTCTCCGTAACTGGGTCTCTTGCAGTTTTGTCACTAATCCTTTCTATATGCGTTCGCGTTCGTTGTGTGTTTTTTCCCCAAATGTCGCGGACGTTCTGCTAACGATTCTGTCCACCAAGGAATGCCTTTTGGCATTTGAAAAGTACTGGCTTGGGGGAGTGTGTGTTTCTGTTTTTCTTAACATGACTCATGGACCCATGCACCATACGAGCACCGTATGCACGTGTTGAGCATGTGTATCGATTTCGTTTCTGGACGGTATGTGTATAGTAGTAATAGAGCGGTCCTACTATTAATTTATTCAACGTTAATTATACTTTAACGCTTTCCGCGTTACGACATTGCTTTCTGATACAATGCGAATGAGCTATGGAAAGGAAGCAAATAACATGATGTTTTTTTTAAAGAATAATTCTGAAGACTCTATGCACTGGGTATTTGTGTGCATGAAGGGGTAAGAAAAAGGCGCAAACCAATCGGTGCAAACCGAAAGCCTTCGATGCATGTTTCATCATCAATTGCAAATGTGCAAATGATGAACTGTTTCCAGCTCTTGCTAGTGGCGTATTACATAAATAAAAATTCAAAACGAAAAGAGTTGAGCCAAATAGAAAAGCAGAAACGCACGAGGCCTATCGTTATGAAGCCCATTCGAATGCGCCATCAATAATCAACCATACAGCGCTGGTGCATGAGCCCCAATAATGCACAAAAATAGCACCAGTTTGCCTATCAATGTAATCAACGTGTTGTAGTGGTTAGACGAAAAAAAAACATAAAATACAGTGTGAAGATTATTGATTTTTTTTTGCAAATGCTTCTCCGGACTACAGGGTGGTGGCGGTGAATGTCTGTTATAAACATATGACAGCGAAAAGCCACCAAACATTGAACACACCGTAAATCTCACCATAGTAGGCCCAATACGCGCAGTGCGTTTCCCTTGCTACGCAAAGTTTGTTTGCGAAAGGTTTTTCTTTATTTTTATTATGTTGTTATTATGCTTGCGCAAACTGTCCGCTCGGGGGCGGGTTGTTTCTCCGCCTTTACTCTCTCGCGATGATGAGCAGCAACGCGGCAATCGCTTGCCGATTGGGGCAATTTTATGACAACGGGGTGCCAAAACTCCTCCCCGGCTCGCATACTTTCTTCTTTTAGGGCTATAATTTTCACGTGATAAGTTCATTTTCAGACAGTAGTTGGGAGAAAATGGTCCAGCCGCCACGAGTCGCTGCCGTACGCAGCGCTTCCTTTCGCTCTGGCTGGTGATCCAAGACCAATGCAATCGGGGGAAGCGGGAGTCGTGGGGTGGGGTGGAGGACCGAATGGATGACGCTCCGTCGGGAAATAAAATTAAACTGATGACTAATTTGCTTCAATCACTCCCGCTCGACCACCGCGACCGGCACGGCTCGTCTGCGCCAAAATGCTGCTACGTGGTGGCGGTGCTATGTACGCAAGAGTGTGTGGTCCCTTGACATGTTCCTACTGCGGGCCTGCCCACAACCCCAGCCGTCCCCGGATTTGCCACCCACAACGGTCACACTTACTGGCACTCGTTCATGATTTCCTCCTGCGAGCGGACCTGCACCGGGGCCAGCTCCTCCACCGACTGCTCGTAGTTGCCGAAGCATTTCGTGATCTTCTCGTCGAACGTGTTGACCAAATCCTCCAGACTGCCGGTGAACGCTTCCGCAAAGTCGACGTTGTCTTTGATCGGTCCCACCTTAATGTTGTTGTTGTTGTTGGCAGTGGTGGTGGTGGTGGTGGTGTTCGAGTCGCCCCCACCCCGCACCGTGTCGTCCCCGAGCAGCAGGTTGTCGTTTAGCTCGTTCAAGTCGTCATCCTTCTGGTTCTGCTGCTGCTGCTGCTGGTTGCCGTCGAGCGAACGGAGCGATTCTTTCAGATTGTTCAGATTCAGCGTGTCGCTGATGGTTACGGCCGCCGTTTTGCCGTTGGCCACATTCGAGGACTGGTACTCGACCGGGCCCCACTCGTCGCTCTCCTCGAACTGTGCCAATGGTGCCTCGAATTTGAGTTCGGCCATCTTATTAGCCAGGTCCCGCATCACTTTTTTTTATTGCGCAAAACTATACACTCGCGTCGAGAGGGGAGGGTGGGGGGTGGGGAGTTTGGAAAGAGAATGGCACACTAACACGGGCGGAAGGGTCGAACGGGGGGTGGTGGCACGGGTAGTACTGTTCAATAGACAGCAGTTATTTCTTTTCCGCAACTTGGAATGTTGGTGGAAAGGGGGTTGGAATCGTTCACTAAAAGGTAGAAGAATATCACAAAACACACACACACACGCACACAGGTTTTGCCTTCCGCAAGGGGACATACACCGCAACCCCAAACTTTCTCTCTTCGGCCCGCTCGCACGCCCTGCACACAAATGTGCACAACCAACACTCACTCACGCACAGCCACAAATGGGCCCTTTTGGACGAATCGAAACCGAACCAGCGGGAGGGCTACGCTTCTTTATCATCCGCATACGACACGAAAACAATCCAAGTGGCACTAGGTTTTTTACACCTCTTAACCTAGCCCGCGACACCACAGCACCAGCAAGTCCCAACAGAACAAAGCACCAACCCAGCGCAGTAGTGAGAGCGATTACGCCGCGACGAAAAGCACTATGTCGGTCGGTCGATATCGCAGTACCACGGGTAATGTTGTTCGTTTTTCCTGCGTGTTGAAAATTCTGCACCAAACCACCCTTCTTCGGTTGCTCCAATGTTTTGCACAGAGCAGTCCGGCGAGAGTTTTCTCTTCTCCAGCGCCCGGTAGCGCGAGCGGGACGGAGCAATCCAAATCCACTGCTAAAGGCACGGTGGGCGAAACGTCGGACACGCAGCTGTCAGTCGGGTCATATGACATATTGAACATACAATAAATTGGGTGCATAAAAATTGTAGAAAAAAATTATGTATCACATGAAAACATGTTTATGTGCAGTAAATAAAAAGTGTGTGCCATGTTTAAGGAAAATACAGAATGAAAATAATGTTTAATATTGTCACCCACTGTGCTACGCTGCACGTGTATATACTGATCGTGTTGAAAAGTTCATAGAAACGAGGCACATTTAACTTTTCTTAGTAAAAAAATACATCGTTCGTTTGGAAGAAAACACAACAAATCGCAAAGCATCGCGCATTGTCCTTACAATTTTGCGATATTTTCCTTAAACTATCTCGCAAACTTACGTAAGCTGCAATATTAGCAGTTTTGAGATATTTGTATATACCATGAATCAAGAATGAAAAGGACACCTTATTTGAGAATGTTTAACCCTCAGAAACGAGCGATCGACAAACCCGAATAACAATTTTATACATTCTGTTCCTAGGGAAAAAAAGAAACGCCGAAAGATGAAGTGCATCTAACGATACATGAAATCGAAACTAAATTTCAACCCTCTTTTGCCGGCATGCGCCACCGTTACCCGTATCCAAGCGCTGTTGTGATCCTCGCTGGCTGGTAAATATGCTGCAACCCCTACAATTCCACTCCCCCCTAATGTAATGCACGTTCGATCGTGTTGCGCTGCCTCTTGAGCATTCTACAGGAAAAAGAAGTTCAATTTGCAGGGGAGGACTACGTGATTTTCCACACCTGCATGTGTGTGCGTGTGTGTGTGTGTGTGTGTGTGTG
>KI922050.1:0-10503 GCA_000473525.2 Anopheles melas
GTTTTCTAATTTTGCTGCAGAAAAGAGAAAAAAACACACACCAGCAGGGACGGTGAGTCGTGCGAGTTTTGCTACAGTTTTCATCGAGCAAAGGTGACGCCAGGAACTCTTTCAGTGCGTGTGTGTGTGTGTGTGTTTGTGTGAAGCGATTACAGTTGGAGCAGTCCATTGAACGTTTGTTTGTTTTTCGTTTTACACCCCATGATAGTTCATACGACTCTTTACAGTTTCTGAATATAGAATCCAACTCGGCAAAGGTGAAGAAAGTTTTGGAATATCAATCTATTGCGAAGTTAGTGCGTGATGAATGGGTGAATATTTAGTCTCTGTCTCTGCGTATAACCTGAAATGCCGGAGGAAAAGTGCGGTGCTGATAAGTGTTTTTCACCAGCCCAAGTCCATTCCGAAAAAGCCCGTAATTCCATGGAAGTTCACCCGAACGATGCAAAGAAATAGTTGTTCTGGGTAAAAAAAGTAATCCCCCTTTTCCCGGAACGTGACGACGCCGTTGCATATGTGCAGACAGATCCCTACTTTCTTTGCCGTGTCTCTCTATCTCCCTCACTCTCTCTCTCACTGTGCGGGAGGACGGCTGTGTGTGATTGCATGTTTACTTACATGCACCTGTGTGTGTGTCCCTCCGTATGGATGATGATTGTGCACAGTTGAGTGGGTTTGTTGTGGCTCCAGTTTTGCACCAGATGCACCGTCGCTGTGCGCAGTTTTGTACAGCTAGCCATAGGCGTGATTCATCATAACATCATCGGGCATCAGCTTGCGCATTCTACACAACCATCACCATTCACCATCATCAACGTCACCATACCGCGCTCGTTTCTGTGGCTGTGTGCGTGCGCGCTCTCTCTCTCTCTCTGTCAAATTTGTACGCATTCAATTGACAGTTGTGTTGTTTTTGTGGGACAATATTGGAAGAACTGGTTGGATTTTGGTTGTTCCTTTTGCCGAGCGGTGCAACGTTGTGAAGAAGCGCACTGCATTCAGTAACGCAGTTGATTTGGAGAATCATTGCCAGCATTAACCCTTCGCTGTCTATATGAAGAAAAAAAGAAACACCCACACGTAGGCCCTTTTTTTTAAATCTGCGCAGCTTTTCCCCGCATCCACACAGGAAATGTGTGCACTATAGGGTGGTAAACGAGTGTGTGGTGCATTGAATGTGTGTGTATGTGTGTGTTGTGTGGAAAACTGTTCAAAATTAGAGTCCCCGATTGATCCGACAGCATCCCCGTCCGTTCGTCCGGCAAAAGCAATCCAAGTGAACCATAAATCACTCCGCATAAAACAATTGCCAGCGCTCTAAACGCACTGTAGTGGGCAACACACACACACACGTTCCCCCACACCAGTCAAAAATGGACCATCGCCGGCCGACTATGATCTCGAACCACTGTCGAATGCACTTTAGCTAATGCGGAGTTTGTTCCCTTTTTTTGAGTGTTTTCCCTTCGTATGTGCTTGTGTGTGTGTGTGTGTATTTGTGTCTGTTTGTCGATGTGGGTGTGAATGCTTAATGCATCATATTGATCGCTTTTTTTCACCCTCACTCTCCGTTGCAGGTGACCGGAACCGTGACCGAGCCCGGGAGCGCTTACCCCGAAGAACGTGTGTTCGCATTTATCGATTTGTGTTCCGGGGGTGAAAACCGGAAGAAAACTACCGGTGCACACAAGTGTAAAGGAAGAAGAAGAAGAAAAAAAGAGCAGTAATCCCTTGTGTCTGTGTTTGTGTGTACGTGTGCTTGTGGCAGTACAATTGTGTGAGCTGTTTTCCCCCCTTTGCTGCAAAGGGCAAGAGGACGTGGGAGGATCCACCTGGACACTGGACACACACCCACACCTGGTGGAAATTAATTCCCTTTTCTGTGTGACATTGTGTGCCGTACGTTGTGTGCTTGAATAGTGCGACCACTTTTCCAGAGGGTCACAGGGACGTCGGCATCGTAAAATGACATCATTCTTTAACGTTGGGGCCCTCGGGGGCAACCCGTTCTCGACGCCCGTTGGACAGAAAGTTGGTGAGTAATATTAGTTTCTGTTTTGGGGTGTTTTTGATTAAGCATTATGGTTTACAATTTTAGGATTTTTTTTTTGCTCAAGAGTGTATGAAACACCCAGAAACCCTTTACTGAATGTATGACAAAAATGAAGAAATTTTGACTAAAATCGGTGCGGCATTAATGGCATCGTCATGCTTGAAAAGCCCAAAGATTACGCGCGCACGTCCACAGACGCAATCCGGCCTTGGAGGTGAAAGTCCAACCGGCCCCTTGGTCCCATGAACACTTTCCCCACCCCCCGGCACGAAAAGTCGTTACGAAAGCAAATGGGAATGGAAATCTTTCAGCCGGTCCGACTGTTTGACCGGTGCAATGATGAGATTCATGTGAGTTTTTCTCAGCTGACGGGTTCGGTCACTTCCATTGCCCATAAAAAATACGGCCAAGGTGGATAAGTGGCGCTATCACGCTAATATCGCTTGAACAGTAAGACAGATAAGCTGTGCGATGACGTGTATATGTGTGTTTGTGAGTACGTCCACTGGACAAGATAATGATAACAAGCAGACACAAAGAACCGCGCGCAATACCTTTTTAAAGTAAACACAGCAAAACGAAGAAACTGTGTCGGAAGAAAACAACTCAAGTAAAAGAAGGCAAATGTAATGTAACAACATGCTCCATTCTCACCTTTCTTTGTCGCGTTGAAGCTTCCATGCGGGAGCTTTTATTCCATCCTTCAAGAAGGTCTTTCTGCGGTTTCAGGGAATACTTTTTGTTGCCACAACACGAAGCCTTAGAAGTGAGTTTCTTTTGCTGGTAGCGGAATCGGCAACACAAGCTGCAAACGTTGCGCCCTGTTTAGTATCGAGCAAGGAAGAAAAGAAAAACAAAACTGAACCTTTATGACGTGTGTTTGCGGTTTTAAATTGTTGCCAGCGGAACATTGCTTGCATCAATCACTAGAACGGCCCATTTATGAAGCGAAGGGTTCCGCTGAACGGATGTTTCATTTTGATCTTAAACACTCCCCGAACGGCGTCTTTTTTGTTAACACATTTTTTAACCAACGGGCAGCACTTTTGATCGCTTACTGATGTTTGATTAGTGAGCTTGATTGCATTCTAGCTGAGTTTCACCAGCTCAAGGTTCCGGTAACTTCGCTGCTCTCTGAGAGACGTTAGCGATCGTTAGGCAAGATAAAGCCAAAATGAAATAATAGTAACAAAAAAAGTTAGACGCAATTATTGGCATGCATACGGCATGGGGGTTGGGGCCAGAGCACAACCGTTACAGCCAAGCGTGCCCTACGACGCACACTCCCTTACATAAATCTCTGTTGCGCAATTACGCTTAAGCGTGAAGAGATGATTTACAATTTTCCACTGATTTGATGCGTTGCTTTAATGCTCTTTTTTGGGGGACGGGCGGGCGATGTTGTTACGCTACTGAATGCTGCACTGTGAATGCAGCATTAATGGCATTATTTTAAGCAATTTAAAATAACAACAAAAGCGTATAGTATTATGTGTTGTTACATACTGATGCTGGTACAAGAGCGCTCTGGATATGTCGAGTCCGCGGTGACTCACAGACGACAAATTGGAAGCATCAAGTCGGGGGCGTAGGCGGATAGGACGTGCGATCTCCCAGCTGTAAGCTATAGTGCGCAACAATAAATTTAATAAAAATGAAACACCACCAATAACAACCGCTCGGAGAGACTCCAGACCGCGTTGGCGGTGGTTGTAACGTGCATCTAGCAGTGTTCCAGTGTACCAAACAAATGCCATTGTTGTACGCGCACCAACACGCGCACGAGCGAGCGGAAAACAGCTCGAGGTGCATTCGCCCTTCACGGCCGGAAACCCTTCCCACCTGATACAGAGCAACACCGCGGAGGAGAAGTTTTAGTTCCACGAATTAACGCACAGGAGACGACGTGTCAGCCCTTCGCCGGTTCGACCGGTTGGTTTGGGGAGAGTGGGGGGAACTGTACGCGCGTGTACATGTTTATTCACCGCGCCGAAGGAAGAAGCCATACCGAAATGAAACCGACCACTGCTCGACGCACCTTCTTGCCATCGTAAACCGTGGCTGGATATTGGATTCGTTCGATTCGGTTAGGATACATACAGCGGTTAAAGGTTTTCTCAACTCAATTTGGAGGTGGGGGGAGATGAGCCCATGGACCTGCGGGGGCTTGTGACCCGTGCGCAAGAATACAATGCAATGATGCGTGAAACGCATTATGACTCGTGTCGTGTAGCTATGGGCATAATTGTGAAGCTAAAAGGTCATAGAAACAAAGGAGTGACATAATTCTTATTAAATTAAATTAATTATTATGTTTCGTAATTTAAAATCCTAACAAAATAAGACTTTACAAAGATATATGTATTTAATGTTATTACAAAAAGGAAACATTATTATCATACTTAAACCTTAAACCTACCGCCAACACTGTACTGGAAAGGGGAGTTCCCCAGCCCTCCGTCAGTGGCCACCATCAACAGTTGTGTGCTGCCAGTGTCGTACCATTTCCACGATTTCCTCCGGCACACAACGGTGCGTTATGCGAGTTCGGTCACCAAACGACCCCTACTCCACCTGCTGACGCCCCACTGTACCATAGAGAAGCAAAGGAAATGATTTACATAGTAATTATTCACCAGGCGACAACCGACCAACCGAACCGACCGCGACCGCCTCAATTATTACGTTCCCCGTTCCGTTCCGTTCCCTGCTTCCGTCAAGACGCGGCAAGAAGACATTGCGCGCCGTGCGTGTCATTGTCGGCTCATTTGAATGTTGTTATTGCTGTTTATTATTGTTGCTGTTTGCATTTCCTCGTCGCTAGTTCTACAGACAAACAACGCACAATTACCGCAGGAGGAGAGAGGGGTTGCTTGCTTGTCCTGTAAAGCAAAGGACATCAAAGGCATAATAATGTTGGTGCTAATGCTTTTGTGCCATTGTGCTTGCCATTTCATCCAGCGGGAAGGTGGTAGGATCGAACATAAAACAAACCACGATTGGAATGGGAATTGGCGTGAAAATTTAGTGAAAACAACAAAAAACGTAGAAACTCCCGCTGATCGATTACATGTTCCTTCAGCTTTGTTCTTGGTAGACAGCGAGGAATTGGAATTTTCATCATTACCTTCATGAAAATGAAGCTGAGGTTTCCCCTGTTAATAACGGCTTTTCTTTAACGCGCTAAATCATCATTCTTAAGCGTAGAATACGTTTGGAACAACAGAATAATATTGTTGTAGATAGATGCACTGAAACGATGCGATGATGATGGTCTTACCACCTGCACACGCCATTTCATGCTTCAATGCCTACTGGGACTGGGGGTCTACTGGGTTTGAATCGTTGCTAATGTTTTACCAGCAAAGTAGGTGAAAAGCGCTGTGAGGTTGTGTCCGATGGTTGGTGGATCTACCATGCGCGACGAATCGGAATTGTACGCACGTCGGTTAATAAGAGCATAGGAGCTTCTCGCACTGCTTTCATAGCGATAGTATGTACCCAATGTCTTCTAGGCTTGTGTTACATGCTAGCTTCCATTCATATAGCTGCTATGAAATACAACATTCTCCCTTCTTTATTCCAGAATACGAAATATGGTTCATATCTGGAAGGCATTCAGATTTTGTCTATACCGTTCGAAAGAATGCTGATGTATCGGTTGCTGGTGTATTGGTTCTTCTACATATTCCGCGAATGATTGATTTTCTTCGTCCGAACCATGTTCCACTGCATTCTCGATGTTTCCAGAAATATCAGTAACTGCAGCTTGTTGAATAGCTTCCTGAAGTACTGTAGAATCCGGAACTGGCACATTTGGTTCCTCTACTTTCATTCAACCTAGTCTGAACGGTAGGGCAGTCCAAATTCATCCACGATGTTGGCCTCGATTCCACGATTCTTAACGGGGATGTTGGAACTAATGTTCATTGTTCTTAAAACACTTGATACACTTGAATCAGCTCCGGATTAACCCAGTGTCTACTATGATTGTGTTACATGCTACCATCCATTCATATGGCTACTATGATATACAACATCAGTGCTGGTAGTTCCTGATTGTTCATTTGATTTTAAGCAAGAAATTGTCTGTTTTTTCAAACTCTTGGTGCCTGAACTCATCACACGGATGTGTTGAGCGTGCATGCGCTCAGATTCGCGTTCGAAAACGTTCAATTAGCGAAAGAAAATAACGGTGATAGCAACGTTTGTTTGGTAAACATCATTCTTCAACGTTCGAGCACCGGCCGGTAGACCTTAAACCGGTCCCGCGCTGATAGTGATGAGCGTTTTTGCTCGTTAAAGAATTAAATAATTGAATGTTTGGAAATGGGCCTATCTGGCAAGGAAGGGCAGCCCGTCCGTCAGCAGAAAGGTCGTGTTTACTTTCTTCCATTTAATCAGAGCCTACTGCTGCCCTTTTGTAAACAATGATGAATCACAATAACATTACAGTGATACCACGAACAGTGCTGAAGAAAGTGTCCAATTGTCTGTGGTTCAGCAGGAGGGATTTGGTTTTTCATGTAGCTTTTCTACGGTTCCTCCCACGACGTCACAGCCCTCAGAGTCTCAGGTCAGGTCACAATCATCGAACCAAGAACCCAAAATGCTGACAGGCAACAAGCAACACCGGCTAAGAGCACACGGTGACGATAAGCTCTCCCACCCGGTTCGAGGGGTTCGCGTTCGCGGGCGGTGGGGAACTAACTTTAATGGATTGCTGCTTATCAGTTACGTTAGTCAGGTCGAACTACCTTCTAGCATGACATTTAGTCCTCGGAGAAGGGCACACAAACACACATAAATACAAAGTGTGTTCGACGATGTAGTTCGTTGGTTCGTTAGCAAGCTCTCCCCGTATGTGACTCACTGCGAAGGCCTCTAATGGCCACACGAAATGTTGTTATGATTGCAAATAGGCAAGATGTTGTTTACTACGAAATTGGCAGCTGGATGTGTGTGTGTTTATACGACCGTAATGGACGGGGCGTTTAATGGTCCCTTAGCTATGAGGTGATAATTTGGTTAGTAAGACATTAACACGGCATTAAGCAGAAGGAAGTAGGAATGTCTTCGGTTGCCAATGATGTTGTATAGAGAATGCTTTTCGTTTGAGATGGATAAGAAAATCATAAATTATTGCCCGAGATGACTATGAATCTGATCGATCTTCTTTCTCCTCTCCTCTCCTCTCCTTTTCCCCCAACAGAGCAAGCGACAGATGCTAGTCTCGCCTCGGAAAACTGGGCACTCAACATGGAAATCTGTGATATGATCAACGAATCGTCGGACGGTGCCCGGGACGCGATGAAGGCGATAAGGAAGCGATTGACGCAAAATGCGGGCAAAAACTACACCGTCATCATGTACACGCTGACCGTGCTGGAAACGTGCGTGAAGAACTGTGGCAAAGCGTTCCACGTGCTGGTCGCGAACAAAGAGTTCATCCAGGAGCTGGTGAAACTGATCGGCCCGAAGAATGATCCACCCCCGATCGTGCAGGAAAAGGTGCTCAGTCTGATACAGATCTGGGCCGATGCGTTCCGCTCCCAGCCCGACCTGAACGGGGTGGTGCAGGTGTACCAGGAGCTCAAGAACAAGGGCATCGAGTTCCCGGCCACGGATCTGGATGCGATCGCACCGATTTACACGCCGCAAAGGGTAAGCAATCGAATGGTGTGTGAGAGAAGAGATTGAAGACTCACATTTCACTTCTTCTCCACTATCTTGCAGAGCGTCCCAGACGGTGCTCCAGCAACGGAAAGTGCAAACACTCTGCCAGTTTCACCACAGCACCATCATGCTTCACAAACGCCAGGATCGCCAGCAGTAAGTGGATGCGAAGTCGTCGACCATTCCCATTTTCATCTTACATTAAAACATCCATTTTTTGTGTGTTTTTACTGCCTACACAGATGCCTCCACCGTCATCAATGTCGCAGGATCAGATCGCCAAGCTGCAGTCGGAGCTGGACATCGTGGCAATGAACATGTCCATCCTGGGTGAGATGCTAACCGAGCTGAAGCCGGGCCAGGAAGATGCGGCCGACTATAAGCTACTGACCGATCTAACTTCTACTTGCCGGTACGGTGTCCCAGACACACACACACACACACACACATCTTCAACCGCTTCGTAATAATCCGCTCTCAATTGCAGGGAAATGCAAAACCGAATCGTCGATCTGATCGGCAAGGTGCAGCACGACGAGCTGACCGCCGAGCTGCTCCGGTTGAACGACGAGCTGAACAATCTGTTCCTGCGGCACGCCCGGTACGAGAAGAACCGCGACCCGAAGAATGCCTCCAGCGCGACACCGTCCGCCATCCTTGGGGCGGCGCTCGGTGCCGTTGAAATGCGCGACCCGTCGCTAATCGATCTGAGCGAAGAGCCGGGCGCTACCGGTGGTGGTGGTGTTGCGGCCGGACACAACGTGTCCACCCAGCTGGCAGGGCTTAGCCTGGCGGCGGCCGGTTCGACGGCGACCGCCTCGTCACAGCTTGCCCAGCTCACGAGCGTAACGGCCCAGTCCGGTTCGTCGATTGGCGGTGCCAAGTCACCGAACAGGGCGACCACTGCCGGGGCACCGGCCGGCAGCAACATTCCACCGGACGTCGTATCGGACGAGTTCGATATGTTCGCCCAATCACGAAACACTACCGGGTAATGGTCAATATAGTGGTCGAGACCACCACTACTGAATGATGCTAATGTGCCCGTTTAACGCTTCCATTCTTGCAGCGAGAAAGAACCTTCACACCGATTAGATGCTTTGGGTGCGCCGGCAGGCGCCAACACGGCAGCGCTGGTAAGAATCTAAAAACCGCACACTCACTCACACTACTGCCCCTTACATGCACTCCCTTCTCTTCCGAAATGGTGACTTGTTTGACGTCATCAAGTTTTGTTAGTAGTCGTTTTGTTTACGATCCTATTGCTCTTTTTGCTCTCTTTTCTTGTGATAAGTTTTCCTTTTCTTTACAAGGTTTTCCAAGTCACTTTCAATCGTAAATATTGTTATTCAGCGCGTACAAGATGTTGCAGCGTTTTCCAAGTCACTTTGGAATGTGCACGTCATTATTCACCGCCACCAAGATGATTTTCAACAGCTGTCAAATGGTATATTTGCATCATAATACAATTTCAGATCTTACACATGATTTTCAACACACCATAAAGAACTGTCAAACTCAATACAGCTTGAGCCATGTTGAAAATCATGTGGAAGAACTGAATCATTATTGAGATGAAAATACAACATTTTTGACAGCTGTTGAAAAACATCTCTCAAGCAATGAAAAATGTAGTAGACATTGGAAAATGACTCGGAAAAAACCCTGTAATCGACATCGATCTGACATTTCATTTCCATCGAAATTATTTGATGTTTCATCAGCATGATTTTCAACACTTCAACGGTTCAATTGCTGTCATTTTTTTGACCGGGAGCTTGAAGCCGCATCTCATCAAAAATTGTACAACATTTTCAATATTAATATTACGTGCATTTTGAAGCGAAATATAGACCCATGAAATGTTGAAAATCATGGTGAAGAAATTGAGAAAAAATACGATGAAAAATTGAAGTATCCGAGTGATATGGAATAACTTCTTGCACGTGGTGAAAAACAATGTTACCATTCGAAAGTGACCTTTGGAAACCCTGCGTATCCTTTCCATTGCGTCTGTAAACGTTTTTTTCTGTTTGCAACAAACTTTAGTTCTGTACAATACTTTCCTTTCCAACTATTGCCTGGGTTTGTTGCTTGTGTTGGTCGAAGTGTTTAGAACGGTTTATTTAAATTTTACTTTCCAATTCCAATTTCCAATTTGAAAAAGTAGTCCAATTTGAAAAAAATACTTCCAATATTGCTCACAGTACTATCGAGCGGTGATTCAAAATCAATACTTCCGAATTATCAACCACTTTTCATATCATTCCCCCCCCCTTTGTTTTTCTCTGCTTCTTATCGTGTGTATGTCGTTCTTTCTTTTTCTTTTCTTTCTTTTTGATTTATATTGCCCGTATTGTATGTATTATTCTTCATCCTTATTACGTACTCTGTAATGTTTGTCGACTCCCCACAATCGAAATGTAAAACAAAACCCAAACTGCTGCCAAAATTATGCGATCATCGGCCCTTCTACTGAAACTGGTTTACCATGCTGATCGACTGGTGGTGGTGTACCGTGTGTGTTGTTTGTTTGTACTTTCATCACAAATTGGAAAAAAACGATCCTGGTTCCGGTGATTGCTACTACTACTACTACTACACACACACACACACACACTACTCGAAACAAAAACACAACAACAACGCCAAAAAACGATACACCTTATCATCATCTTACCAACCCCGTCCAATACACCCCGGCAACATCGCAACAGGGTACGAGGGAATCGGAATTTGACGAGATCGAACAGTGGCTAGGAAATCCGGTGAGT
>AXCO02011148.1:0-10529 GCA_000473525.2 Anopheles melas
AAAAGCTTCGCTTGCAGTGTAGTTAACCTAATAATATTGTATGGCTAATTGGTTGGGATCAGTGGCTAACATGCTAAATTTAAAACAAAAAGACAGAATGTAGAGTGGTAGTGCGAAAGGGAAAGCGAAAAGTGCGATAGGAAAAGAGCAGAGAAAGCATGATAAATAATAAGTGTGTGTGTGTGTGTGTGTGGCGTTTGTTTTTTGGCTTCGATAGATTTGACGTACGAGAAAAACCAGTATACGACGCGAACGGGATAACCAGTTATAATACGTAGCAAACAAGAGCAAACAAAATGGAAATGATACAATATGTGATAACTAGTAAGCGGAAACAATAGAATGTATATGGGTTCCTGGAATCGGTTCGGTAGTGACAGCGCAACCGCTTTGCCGTTGACGATGCAAATTTTAGCTTGATTGAGCAAAATAAAAATCATTTTCCATTGCGATATTTTCGCCGACAAACCGCCGTTCGATTTCGACGCGTAGTTTCGTACTAACAGCTATCTACCCACGATTGACAAACATTTGATCGATTTGTTTCATTTGTCTAGAATGGAGCTATGCTATATTCAATATTTTATTAAACATTAACACATTACAGTTGTCCTAGTTTTTCTAATCAGCTATAATACGTGTCCAAAAATATCAGTTTCTTTTCCGGATTCTTTGTTTTTTGGTTAAATGACTAATTGAGTAATGAGTTATAGAGAAGGATTAATATCACGCTTGATTGTAGATAGATGTGTATAACAGTTTCGATAACAGTCGATTAAATTGAAATTCTTTCTCATCGAGGCACAGAAAGCATTGCAGTGTTGCTTGCACTGCCCTATCACTTGTGTCACTATCACTTTCGCGCCCTTCCAACGCCCAGCTCTCACGGGTTGCTCTCCTGATGGCTAAGCCGTGCCTCGCACAGTCGCTTCACGTGCATCTGCCCGAGCAGTTCCGCCTGGCGAAGAATTTTCCGTATGTCCCCCGTGCGCTGGTGCCGGTTCGCTAGCAAATAGGCCGCCTTCAGCTGTCCCGATACGATGTAGCAGTGAATGCGCACCGCCACCGAGCTGGCCCGATTGATCAGCGTCTCGAGGGCGACCTTCGTGTTCACACCGGTACCGTGCCGGCTAATGGCCACGTCCACGGATACGCGTACGATTTCGTCGCAGATCGCCGATACGGCCGGTTCGGTTGTTGCGCTCGTCGTGCTGCTGCTGCACTCGTTGCTCACGATCGCGTCCAGCAGTTTGCCGACGTCTTCAATTTTGCCATGGTTGATGAAATACTTTGCCGTCAGCGCGTACACTCGCTGCATGTCGAGATTGTAGTCTTGTATGATTCTGTGGGCAGGAAAGGAAAGCAAAACAGTTTGATCAATGCGTCACACATTTACTATGCCGTTGCAATGAATTTGATTCTGCAATGAATCTTCAAAGTAACTCAATCAATCAAAATCTCCCATTTTTAGAATCAATCAGATTTATGAATTACAAAAGATTGACGAATAAAATCTTGAAATTATCATACCGCTCCAAGATCACGGTAGATGGACTGATTATCGTTCGTTCATGAGTGATTAGAGGTGTATAAAACTGCATTAGATTCATGAATTCGAATGAATCTTCAAAGTGAATCTTTGCATCTAAATGGCAAGCTTTGAGATTAATTAGTGTTCATGTATCTCTGGCAATTTATCTTATATTTATCTTTATAATTTATATTTATCTCATCTAAAGATTCGTGATAAATATAAAGCCGGTCTCGTGGTACAGTCGTCAACTCGTACGACTTAACAACATGCCCGTCATGGGTTCAAGACCCAAACAGACCGTGCCGCCATACGTAGGACTGACTATCCTACTATGGGGGGGTTATCCAAAAGTCACTGAAAGCCAACCCCGACAAGTGGTACAGGCAGGCCTTGACCGACACCGGTTGTTGAGCCAAAAGAAAGAAAGAAAGAAAGAAAGATTCGTGATTCGCTAACAAAATATGAATCTCTAAAGTTGCTTCCTTTTTTGTAGCTCTTGATTGTAGTGGGGTTAATCTTTAATTTAGACTCTCTTCGGTGTCTCATCAAACGATTCCCGAGTATTACGCAATGACTGACGTTATTGTATACCAGGGGTTTTCACTATTACCCTCAAAGGTAGGATCGTCCTCTATAATTATCTCATATTTATAAAGTCCAAAACGGCATAGAACAAGAAAGTAATCATTAGGTAAGGTGCGAAAAATGAAAACTAACCAATGTAATGAATTTGTGAAGAAGGCGAACAATATGTTTAAATAAGAACAACTCCTACTTCAACTGCTGCTACGTAATGGACCTGTGATTTACGTGCGAGCTTGCCTACTCCTTCGAAGATCACATCTACATGTGCGATGGATATTGCCAACTATACTGTCGCTTTAGATATTCACGAACACTTGGAGATTCCATTGGAGTCTCTTATTGGTAATCAAAGAATATTTACGAAAGAATCATGAAGCACAACATATTTGGTACAATATCATGAAGGGGTTATGACTAGTGTTGGGTTTCATAAATCTTTCGTTGAGATTCATTCATATGAATTTTGAGTGATGAGTGATCCGAACCTTGAATCGACTCTTCAAAGGTTCATGAATCTGTAAAGATTCATGATTTTCCAATGATTCATGAATCTCAAAAAAATCATGAATTTCCAAGGATCCATGAATATCTAAAGATAAATGAATCTTCACCGATTCCTGAATCTAAAAGATTCATAAATCTATTAAAATGCATATATCTCCAGGGATTCATGATTTTTTAGAGATGTCTGATGTTCAAAATATTGAATTTGCGCGATCCCACCTTAAAACATACCCGTCGTGGATTCAAGACATCCGACTCCCCGTAGCAAAATAAACTATCCGACCGCGTGGTGCTTGACAAGAAGTCTCGAATGCCTGTATAGGCTGGCATGACCACGTAGGTTGTTACGTCAAGAAGAATAATAATTAGAAGCTCAAGCTCTATGAATCTTTGAGATGTATGAATCGCTTGAGATCTTTCGAGATATATGAATCTTTTGAAATTCATGAATCTTTGCATCTGAGATTTAGGTTCATTAATCATTTCAAAGATTCATTAGGATTCATGAATCTAAATTAGATTTACTCAATACTAGCAACGACATGAGGATGAGTGTATGATATGACCAAAGATGCAAAAAGTGCAAATAAGAGCAAACATAATAGTGCACATTAAATAAACAAATAAATGAATACAAATGAACATAAATGAATTACAGCGGTTTTTCGTGCAACACATCTTAGTTAAAATGAAACAGAAAGGTTCGAGATCGATTATCAAGGAAAATTCGAGATTACGAAGACTGCATGAAACACCATCTGCCATGTTAAACTTACCTGTACGACAGACCGAAAGCTTCCTCCACGTTCTGGCCACACACAAGCGTCAGGATGGCTAGCTGCAGCTTATCATGGCTGCCACCAAAGAGCGTTGGTAGTTGAGAAACTTCACGAAAAATCTGCAATCAAATATTAAACCATTACACCACCAACGTACTTCGCCATCCATCCTGTCAGCGTGCACAGGTACACTTACCTTTGGCAGAAGGGCAACCGTTTGGCGGCCTTTCGCTTCACAGGTGGCCAAAAATTTGGTCACATCGAGCTGCAGCAGAATGGTGTTGATGTGATTGTTCAACTCCTTCGGATCCAGCTTCATCAGCAGGGAATGGTGCGTTTCGATCGCTGTGCCGGTGCTGTTCAGCCGTACCTCTTGCCAGTTGCACAGTTCCAGCTCATTCTGCATGTTAAATAATAAATAGAAATTAGTTGTGCTGTGCAACTAAACCAACTAAACACTACCAAGACCGACGCTTACCTGCAAATGGGTGACACTGGTTTTGAGATGATGCTCGGCGGCCTGCAGATCGGCAAACGTGCGACAGCCCGTGGTGTAGAAGCGCACGCAAGTCATGCTCGCCCGTATCGGATCCTTCAGCAGCAGCTGCAAGCTGTACAGGCTGTTCAGCATGTCGTTCGTCTCGAGATAGCGGCAAGCGTACCGGATGTACTCGCGCCACTCTAGCAGCGTATCGTCAATGTCCGACAGCCGCTGCACGATCGTCTCCAGCTCGCCGTGCTGCAGGTACGGCAGCAGCACCGTCTGCAGGAACACATCCGGTTCAACGCGCTGCGCAAGGATGTAGCGCAGTGCGGCCACCTCCGTCTGGGCGTAGCGCATCAGAAACTGCACCACGCTTGCGTGCGACCCGTACGCCAGCAGGTAGTGCATGGATTCTTCAAACAGCCGGCTGCACAGCACGATGGATGCCGCGTCGTGGCGCGCGAGCCGTTCCGCATTCGGACCGGGCACGTCCCCGTCAAACTCACCCTGGCACACGTTGCGCAGGTTGGCCAGCGTGCTCAGTATGTTTAGGGCCGGTTCGTGCGCTGCGCCAACTGCGCCACTGCCCGCGGACGCGTGCCGAGCGGCATTTACCCTTGCCGTCACGCGCTCGGACGGTGCGCCAAGACGCGCCGTGTACGCCAGCGCGTAAACAATCTCGTTCAGCAGTGGCGGACAGCGAGCGGGACGCTTGACGATCGGTACGACCGTTGCGATGCCCGCCCGCGGTGCCTCGATCATGCGCAGCACCGCTTCACACTCTGCCTCGCTGGCAACGCGCGGCAGACAGTGGGAGAACTTTTCGCGCGCCGTCTCGTAGCACCCCGCCCGCAGACAGGCCATACCCCAGGCGGCCATCACACCGTTGAGCGAGAAGCCACACTTGAGCGACAGTTCCAGGGCGAGCGTCCACTTTTCCGCTTTCACGAGCGCATCGCGCAGCTTGCGCAAGCTGCCATGGTTGCTCATCGAGGGGGCGTCCAGCAGCAGCGACTCGCAGTTGTCGTGCACGATCGAGAGAATGATCTCGGCGTGTTCCTTCATCTTCTCGACCTCGGCGCCGCCACCGCGCACCTTCACGCCGAGCGTCAGGTTGAGCAGCATGCGCGCGACCAGCGCATAGTCGATCTCGGGATTCGGCACGCCGGGATGCAGCGGGCGCAGCAGCGCCTCCAGCTTGGCACAGTGGTACAGCAGGAAGCTGGCCATCTCTTCGTTCGGTGTGTGCAGGTTGCAGATCGCCAGACACTGGCTCGTGGACGGTGCGTACTCGTAGCTGTACTCGTCGCGGATCACATTGTCGTACCGTTCGTTACCGGTCAGCTGCCACTCGTACTGGCTGCCGGTATCGGAGGTGCGCGATTGCGATACGGCGGCCGATGGCACTGCTGCTGCTGCTGCCCCCACTGCCGACGTGTCTTTCGTGCCCGCCAAATTGCGCCAACAGTCGTCACACACGCGCACGGCAACGTCCTCGTAAAAGCTTTGCAGGCGCAGCTTGCGCTTCGAGCACGAGTGGCACACGACACGACCGCACCGCCGGCAGTGGTGCCGACGGTTTAGCATCGAAAAAGTGCGCCGACAGCACATGCAGTGCAGCGCCTCCTCGTCCTTCACCCACCGATCGCGACCGGGAATGTCTTTCGGCATCACGAACGGTTGTCCCACTTCGCTCAGCGAATCGTAGCTCGACACGCGGCTGACCGGACCATCGGGCAGCGTGTCGGCCGGGCCCACCACATCTGGGAATACTTTGTACTCGAGCGCTTTGCCGGCGTACACGCGCAACAGACAGTCGACGCACTCGTGACTGATGAACAGCCCATCATGCACGGGATAGTGGCGCAGTACGGTGCTCGTTTGCGGTTGCTGCTCCCGCTCCGT
The DNA here is from genome assembly GCA_000473525.2 of Anopheles melas. NCBI lineage: Eukaryota > Metazoa > Arthropoda > Insecta > Diptera > Culicidae > Anopheles > Anopheles melas. Next base: position 5,792 of record AXCO02011148.1, read on the forward strand.
CCCACTCTGAACGGCGTCGTGCAGGTCGCGAATGTACTCCCGGTGCTCGTAGCAGTGCGCGCAGACGTCCGCCACCAGCAGCCCCCGGATGGAGCGCATCACACCGGCCAACAGCTCCAGGCGCGAGTTCATCAAGCACTGCTCTACGATCAGCAACGGCCGGCTGGCCAAATTCCACAGCCCCTCGTACTCGTCGTGCGACAAATGTTCGAATATTTTTAGCGACAGTTGATACTTTTGGTACAGCGGCTTGGTGGCGGTGTTGCGCTGCAGGTAGCCCAGCATGTAGCTGACGACCGGCACGCTGCGGATGTTGAGCATGATCGTTTCGTACAGCTTCACCACGGCCTCGACCGGCATCGTTTCAATGATTCGAAACAGCAGCGCAATCGGGGGCTCACTGTCCGGCTCCAGACTAGTCGTCTTCGTCGGGATCACCGCCACGGTCGATGCGGCCGAAAGCTTGTGCACCGCGTACATGAACATCTCCAGCTCCCGCTCGGCCTCGATCGGGTGCAGCTTGATCCAGTCGGCACACACCCGCAGCTCGCCCAGCTCGATCAGCTGATGCAGGACGGTGCTTTTGTTTTCGGCGGAAAACTTCCTCGCCCTTTGCCAACCGGCCCCCTCGGCACCACCTTCGTCCAGTGACGCCAATTGAAGAATGGTGCACACGCGCAGATACGTTCGCAGCTCGTTCGCTGTTTGCTGCAGCTTGTGGCGTGTTGCTGGCACAATCGTGCACTGCCGGAGGGTGACATTTTTGGCAACTGCCGTTAGCAGATGCTCGGAAGCACTGATCCACTCGTTCGCCACCGTGTACTGGTCAACGTTCGCGAGTAATGCCTGCGCTTTCTGCTCCATCGAAACGCCGTCCTCGTTTGGGAGCAACTTTGACCGAATGCGGTCGTTGTCTTCCTGGGCCTGTAGCATGCAGCACGTTCGATTGCTGTCCAGGGAAAAGGGATTGCAGGCCTGCTTAGCATTGGCTTTACTCGTGCGAATGTGACTGCAGCTGAACGGGAGGACTGGCGCATTCATGAGCTTGCTGTAATTTCCGACCAGCGACTTGTTTGTCGAAGCTTCCGCACCGTTGATTTTAATCGCACACAACTGACACAAGAGCTCGCTTTTGCTTGCAATGTATTCCCACAGGGCGTGGGCATCGTGTAGCATCGGTTTGATTTCCTCGCCCGGGCCGAGCAGCCGCTTGCCAAGCGCTTGGACCAGATTGATGCCTAGCAGGCTGGCCATTTGATCCATGGTGGCGAACGCTACATCCTTTGCAAACAACCGTTCCAACATCAGCGTCTGTGCGTCCGTTTGCATGAGATCGTTAAGGTTGGTGGTAAGCGGTTCATCGCCAGCCCGCCGATCGGTTCCAGTGGAAAGCAGCGATTGTAATAGCTTTGTCAAATGTTCCAAATAAAGCTTCACTTTGGCCAACGATGCAGAGCCGCCGCCGCCACACGAGTCCGCCAGCAGTGCGTACGATCGTTCCGGATCATCGGCCGGCGGGTGTAGCAACTCGTCCGCCCGCTCGACCATACCGTGGAAGCGAGCACGCCTCTTCAACACCAACCCATTCTCAACCGCATCCAGCGGGCACACTTCGCGCGACAGCAGCTCCGCAATGGTGAGCCGGCAGGCGCTAGCGCGGGCCGTTTTGTGCGCAAGCTGCAGTGTGTCAATAATGTTCCCGAAGAAGGATACGTAATTTCCGCTCAGCTGGGCCGTTTCCCCTCCATGGCCGGCAATGCTGCTCGACATCATGCCGGTGGACCGGTGACAGGCGTCCGTTGTTTGGTGTGCGTTTTTCAGCACAAAATTGTAGATCGCCAGGTTTAGCTCGTAGCTGAAGGGTAAGTTCAGCACGGCGTCAACGATCTGGCTGAGGTGCAGATTGGCCCCGGTCAGACCGCTCAGGAAAGGGTACCGAGCGACGAACCGATCCAGCGGGACCGGGACGCTCGCATCGGTGCCCGGCTGCACCGGTTGCGACTTGAGAAACGTTTCGATCGTGCTGAGCACTTTGGAAATCTCGAACCCCATGGCCGTTTTGCTGCGTATGTCGTCCAGCAAGGCGTCGTTGTTGCTGTCGCTCGACTGAGTGCCGCTGCTGCCGCGCGCCGTTTCACGCTTGCGTTCGCTCTTTTTGATCAGCGCAGATAGATCGGCCTTCAGCGCCTGCATCTGTTCAATCCGTTCCACCAGCCGGCCCACCGGCCGGTCCCGCAGACTGTGATTGTCGATAATTTGCTTCGCAAAGCTCATCCTGTCGTTCGTGAGGCACACGATCGCGAGCGTTTCCGTTGTGGCAAACAGTTTGGTGAAGTGCTTTCGGCTCCATAAACCACCGTCCGCTGCTTTGCGATCGTACGCGAGGCTTTCCGATTTCGGACCGACCGACAGAGAGCCTTGCCGTTGCAGGTCTTTGTTGCTTCCGCCCGAATTGCTCGATCCCGTCGCAGTCAGTGGGTTTCTGTTCGCCCGGCGGGCAGATTTGTGCTTCGGCAGCGTGCCGTAATAGCCGTACCGGTGCCGTTGCCCGACGGCAAAATCGATCGCAGCGATCGATTCAACGCTACGGAACAGCTTCGCATTGCCGGTCGAGGACGCTGATTCACACACGGTTTGGGTAATGTGGGTCAGTGTGGTGGGCACTGGCGGCATATCGATGAGTCGAACCGGTTGCGCACAGTTCACGGGTTCGGTCGGTGGCACGGTGGCTTCCAGGGAGGGCCGTTCGTCAAACAGCGATAAGCGCCAGCAAACGTCGATGACGAGGTCGAGGAGCGTTTGAAAGCGTCGCTTCAGCGTGTCGTCCGCTTCTTGATAGGAGGCGGAGTGTTTCCTCGTAATCATGATGGACTTTATGCTGGACGTTAATGCGCCCAGCAGGGCGGTGCTGCAGAGGAAGGTTCGTCTTTCGGGCAGGTTTGTGTCGTTGCCTATCAGCTCCCCGCGCACGAACAGCATTGTAAAGATGGACTCCATAGCGTGCATGAACGTTTGCATGTCGGTTTCTTTGAAAAGACACTTCAGCTGAGCGTCCAGATTGTTGGTGGTGATAAGGGAAGCGGCATCCTGGGACACGCTGGCCACCGCTTCCTCCTCGATTGCTTTGTACAGCACAAACAGTGCCTGCAGCTCAACCAGTGCCATGACGTCATGCGCATTTTCCATGCCCGATTCTGGTTCACTGGACAGGGCTGTTATCTGTTCGTGCAGCGTCTGGTTCGTTCGCATCACAGCCAGCAGCTTGGCAAAATCAACCTCGTTCAGGTCGGCTCGGGCCCGCACCATCATGCTCAGTACAGTTGTGTGCTGGGAAAAGTCCTGCGCCGGCAGCAGCGTTTCGTCGAGCTGCAGTGTTTGCTGTATCCGCTGGCAACGCTGCAGCTCGAGCAGGTAGGCGTTGAGGTACGATTTGGCAATCGGCAGGGCACCGACCGTTTCTACCGCGGCGGAAAATGAACCACCGTCAGCTGCGTTTGCCAGTGCCACTTGTTCGATAAAGCGAATATAGTTCGTATGGTGCACATAGAACGGCTTGGCGCTGGCTGTGAGCAAGCTGCCGAAAAAGTGTCGCTTTTTGTCGAGCACTTCGCCGGCCTGATGTTGCTGCAGCGGCCCCACCAGCTCCGGCATAAGGTGTACCATTAGCTTAACGCTTTTGCGGGAAAACAGTGCCAGAATTAGCTGCTCCAGCTCGATCGCTTTACGTTCGAGCGCCCTCAGCAAGAGCGCTTTAAAGTTGCCTATAGCTTTCACGGACAATAGACTGTTGGCAAGAATGTTGTAGCACTTGTTACGATCCGTTTGCTGCTCGTCGTGCTGCTCAAACGCGTCCAGCACGGCTGCCGTTGCGATCTCGTAGATTGCACTGTTTTTGGCCGATATTTTCGACATGGCCAACAGCTTCAGCAGCTGGCAGGTCGGGTACGGGCTGTGGATCATGTTTTTGCGGAAAAACCTGCGGCACTGTTCCGACAGCTCGGTACCATCTTCGTAGTCGTCGAGCGTTTTGTAGTACGCGATGATTTCCTGATGCAGAAAAATGAGCAACAGAGCATTTGAAGGGGCGAGCATTAGTCATCGCTTGCGGTCGGGTAAGCGACCGGATTAGAAATATAAATGGAAGCCACTGCTAGAACCTACCTTTGCAATCGAATCCTTCTTGTCGACAAACAACTCCCAGTATTCGTTAAAGTTTTCCATCTTCCGCCAACCACTCGGGGGGACACATACACTTTTAACGTACAAAAAAGGCTTCCCACTGCCACTGACTGGCTCAAGTCCGGTTGATGCCTCAACCTCATCTGAGGCCGCAATCGCAACGGAACCTGCACTTGGTTTGCTTTGGCATCAAAAACAGCTGATATCACAATTGTTTAGTCAGAGTTCTTCTTCTTCTTCGACAGGTCGTCGGCCCACATGCGATGGTCAAGTCTTGGACGATTGTACATGTATCGAGTAAGTATAATTTGTTTAATTGTAAACGGAATTGAACTAACGAAAGAAGAAAAATATAAAGCTTTTTTTTGTTTTCCAATATTTGTTGTAAAGATTTTAGTTATTGAATTGTTCAGTGTGGTGTTATTCTTCCCGCTGTCGGTTTTGATGTTTGTTTACATTTGCAGTGAACGTCAAAAAGTGAGAAAAATAAAGTGAGAATATATGCAATGGTTGAGAACTTACTCGCTTGTTATCGTAATTTAACAACTTGAAAAAAAAA
>AXCO02011149.1:0-10527 GCA_000473525.2 Anopheles melas
TTTGAATCCTGGGGACCTTACGTCAAGTGACAAACTGTCAAAATGCTCTAGATTCCAACATCTGATCTTTTTATCCACCTTGATATTTCACCCTGTCTGGTCGCACGGTAACGGCGCTCTGTCAAAACTGTAAACACAACCAAAAGAAACGCGGCGCGGAAACTCTCCCTCGCTGTGCTGTATTTAATTAAATTAAAAGAACCGCATCGCACGGTGCCGGTTGTGCCAGTTGTGCTAAATCAATAAGTGGGTTCTTTGCCTCCGCCCGTGCTTGTCGTACCATGTCGTTCAACTTTGGAAACACATCGGCGCTCGGCTCAACGAGCACGCCGGCCAAGCGTAAGTGTTGATGGGCAGCGGCAGGAACGGGGAAACGGGGGCTAGTGCTTCTTTCGCTTTGGTCAACAAAAACCGTCCTCCTTGGCGTAAAATATCACTAATTTATTGCATCGTCTAGAGTAGTATAATTTGTCCCTCAACTAGATAATTTACATCGCACGAAACTGCTGTGCGAAAAAGGCGACCGTCGTATTGTAAAAAATATGATCAAATAGAAAAATCACTTCCCGTGATTATTGCCTTCGGTTTACCGAAGCAACGTTTGTCCCGGGTTGTCTTCGGTGGTGGTAGCGGAAGCGGCGGCTTCCCTCTCCTTCGACATGTTACGCGAGTACCTTCGAGTGGATCGGTGGGTGCTGCTTCTTCGCCGCGTAGTTTCGATGGGCGACTGTGGGCCATCGATGTTTTGGAATCCTTTCCTGTGGTAGTATCAGGAACATTCCCGCAATTAGGCCTTTTATCACTTTAACAACAAACGCAACTGTTCTTACCTCTTGTAGCACATGTAGCCGAAAATCCCGAGCACAACTATAATGAAGACGGACGTAATCGTGACGGTGATGTAGATGTAGAACATCTGTATCTTATCCGACAGCATGTCTGATCCGGTTGTCGATTTGCTCTGCCACATGTCGGGCACTGCAAGCGTAGCAAAAAAACAAAGGAAAACACTTAAACTCCCTCGAAAATGCTCCATGCCCGTGCGAAAGCTACCTATGTAGTTTCCATTCTCATCACTAACACCGCCGGGTGGGGTAGCCATCGTGGTCGTCGTGCTGGTTGTGGTCGCGGGCACGGTGCTCGTCTGATAGTACAGCGCAGGCGAACGGGTCGGTGGTCCGGGGAAAATGATTTGACCTTTATCGCTGAGAAAACGGTGGCCAGATTTAATGTACATGGTCAACAGGCAGGAACGATCGCGATCTTTTCCCCTTTCCACTTGTTCTGTTGGCTTTTGGTTAAAACACAGCATAAAAGCACATTCCACTATACGCTGGTGTGTGTGTGTGTGTGTTTCGGGCACTTGAAGAGGTCGTTAAAACGTTGCTTTACTAGTTAAAAAGCAACACGCAAGAGATGAAAATAAAAGAAGCACAAACTACGGCACAAACCCAGTGCTACCCTCTTCGTAGAAGAGAAAGCAAACATTCTCTACCGAAAACGCCTGAGCCCTGTCGGGAGCCAGTGACACTTATTGGAAAGCACTAAAACGAAACCCGCAGTGTTTCCGCTTCCGAACACTATCACCAACTGAAGCCACTGATTGCCGATTGTTTGGCCAAGCGTGGTCAACCCATCGAGGGAGCAGCCTGGAAGGGGAGCACCACTATTGCGCCACTGCGTTGAAAAGCCTCCTTGACATCCTGAGGGTGGGGGCCGCCACCTGACCAGGGATGCTTATGTCCTGCTCGATAAACAACGAAACGCGCAATCCAATTAGCGCGCTCCCCTTTTTGCAGCGCACCGTCTGATGGTTGACCGATTTACTGTTCAATATGTAGTCAAAGAATGCAGGTTTGCAACAATCTGGCTACGGCTACAAGCGAGAATGTTCGTTCTTTTCGCGCTGAAGGAAGACATTTTTAAGCTAAGGACGGGTACGATACGGTCCTTTAGCATAATACCATCCGGTGCTGTGATTTATATTTCTTAGAAATTCTGAGAACCTGATACATTCTTGCTTGAAGACGACGGCGCATTGTTATTTGTAACGTTTGGCTTGATTTATTCTATAATATTTCACTTTTTGTTTGCAATTGGCAAGCAAACCTCACTCAAAACAAAGCTCTGCCTTCCGACGAAGGAGTTGCACATGCCGGAAGCACATGCCTACCATCGCGTGGCCATACGAACTGGCGGCTCGTCTTCTGGTCGAGTTGTTCCATCACGTCCACTGGTACTGCACGTGTCCGGCGTGATACGCTTGTGCTCGCTGTCCAACACGAGCGTACCAAAGTACAAACCCAGCTAATCCTATTACCTTTATCGGTTTTTGGTCTTTCTTTCCATTTCTTTGTTTTCTTTCGCTAGCGGCTTTTGGCAATTTCTCATTCGGTGGACAAACGTCGACTCCGGCTTTCGGTGCACCCGCCGCCACCGGTGCAACGTCCGCCTTCGGTCAGCCGGCAGCCACGTCCGCGTTCGGTGCAACGGCGGCTGCAGCTCCCGCCTTCGGTGCCGCGCCCGGAACGGCAACCACCGGCACCGGCGCCTTCGGAACGCTGGGATTCGGCGGGGCCACCGGGGGAACGACGGCGGCATTCGGAGCGACCCCCGCCAGTTCGGCACCGACGTTCGGGTTCGGCACCAACACTGCTACAGCGGCAACACCCGCGTTCGGTGGATTCGGTACGGCCACATCGACCGCTGGTACCGGATTCGGAGGCTTTGGAGCCACCACTGCAACCAGCACGAGTGCTCCAGCGTTCGGTGGGTTCGGCGCGACCGCGCAACCGTTCGGCAGTTCGATCGCGACCACCTCCGCCCCATCGTTCTTCGGGGGGCTTGGAGCGAGCCAGCCACAAGCAAGCACTGCCACCGGTTTCGGTGGCTTCGGCACTGGCAGCACGTTTGGTGCGTCCACTTTTGGTCAGCCGGCCGCCGGTGGATTAAACTTTGGACAGTCAGCGTTCGGACAGCAGCAGCAGCAGCAGCAACAGCAGCAGCTGCAACAACAACAGCTCGCTCAAGCCCTCTCGCCCGAGGAAGCGTTCGTGCAGTCCGTGTTCAATGTGTCCATCTTTGGCGACGAGCGGGACACGGTCATTTCGAAATGGAACTACCTGCAGGCGATGCTCGGGACGGGCAAATCGTTCTACTCGCACAACGCACCGCCGGTCGAGATTACGCCGTCCAACTTTCTGTGCCGGTTCAAGACGATGGGCTACAGCAAGCTGCCCGGCCGGGACAACAAAACCGGCCTGGTGGGTTTGACCATCAACAAAACGGTGGCACAGATTAAGTAAGTGTCGGAAACGATTTCGATCGCAAAAGAGGGAAGTAACAATTGCGCTTTTGCTTAATTTCTCGTTTCCCTTTTTTTGCAGAGAGCAGCAGCAACAGTTCATTGCCAGCATGAACCAAATCTTTGGCAACAAACCAAACATTACGATCGTGGTGGAGAACGTCAAGTCGATCAACGACACGAAGGTGCAGGTCATTATCTACATCGAGGAAAAGTCAACCATCTCGAACGAGGTGAAGCGCGTGCTGGCCACCGAGGTGGCCAGCTACCTCAATCAACCGATGCCAAAGCAGCAGCTTACCCAGCTCGGCATTGAGTCGGTCGTTGCGTTGGTGCTGCCGGAGGAGGACCAGCTGAAGGAGTATCTGGACAACCCGCCGAAGGGTATCGATCCGCGCATGTGGGAACAGGCCAAGATAGATAATCCCGACCCGAAGCGATTCATACCGGTGCCGATGATTGGTTTTCAGGATGTAAGGACTGTTTTGTGTATCATTGTACTAAGCTAATAATGAAAATGTTTTCTATCTCTCTCTCTCTCTTGCAGCTCAAATGGCGCATCAAGTGTCAGGAGAACGAAACCGAAATCCATGCCTCGTACCTCGCGAAAGTGGAGAAGGAGATCGCCGAGCTGAAGCAGCGGCACATGAACACGACCGCCAAGATAGCGGAGCATCGGCGCAACTTTGCCGAGCTGAGCCACCGCATACTGCGCGTCATTGTGAAGCAGGAAAGTACGCGCAAGCTTGGGCTGGCGCTGTCCCCGGAGGAGGAAGCGATACGGACGAAGCTGGAAAACATGCACGCGCTCGTGTCCACCCCGACCCAGTTCCGGGGCCGGCTGAGCGAGCTGCTGTCGCAGATGCGCATGCAGCGGAACCAGTGGGCACACGGCAACTTCCTGAACGAGTACACGCTGGATAAGGACGCCACGCAGGAGATGCAATCGTTCCTGACGATGCAGCAGAAGGCGGTCTCGTTCCTGATCGACACGATACACAAGGACATGAAAACGCTGAAGATCATTAGCGAGGGCATGACGCAGCTGGTGCAGAGCTAGGTTGAATGAAGATGGTGATGCAAGCACAGAAACAGACAAACAAAACTCCTTATTGGTTCGATGTACGTTTATTGCGGAATAAAATTAATGTATAAATCGTAATTGCTTCATGCGTGTGTGTTGAACGATTTTATTATGTGCTTGTGTGTGTGTGTGCATTGGCTTGAATGGTGCATTTGTTAAAAGTAATCTACCCAAGAATGATGTTATTGTACGGATGGCTGTCGACGATCGGGTGTCCGGGCATGGTGTACCGTGGGGATACATAGTAAGTCGTTTTTTCCATCGCTACAAAACGATTTTGGGGCCAACCGTACATACCTGAAGATAGAAGAGAAAGAGGAGCAACAGTTGTGACAGTTGTTACATCAATTTAAATTTAATCGTTTGACAGGTTGTACTACATCCAAGAATTGGTATTAGCACACTAATCGAAGTATCCATTGATGCCTTCGTTTCATTTCAGTTCAAACTTAATTCCTCAGTTGGTGAAAGCGTGTTGAAAGGAACGTAAGGAAGTAAAACCTAGAACACTTGAAAGGTTCAGTTCAGCCGAAGAATAGTTCCTCACGGATAAAATTAAGGTAAGTTGAATGTACAAAAGTATTCTGGACATTTTTAAATCTCGAATTTCTAACAACTGAACTAGAATCCTTCCAGATATCGAGTTAAGATTAAAGTCCTACATTCTTTAATTGATTCTCTTGAATTAAGTACAAAAAATAGTCGCACAGAGAATCCGTGTCTACTCCAAATACAAAGGGTTGATTGTGCCAAAGAAGTACAAGCAGTGAAGATGCTCCAGAATGTATCCTCCATACGTCATCCTGTCCCAAGAATTCCATTCGTGTGACCCTTTTTCCACTTTCTATCCCACATCCCCTAGTAGAAGTTCCCCGTTTTCGCACAAAATACCTGAGCTCAACGTTGGCACCTTCGGTATGTAGCTGCTGACGGTTTCCACACTCTCCTCTCCCTCGCGTGCACTTCCACCGGAACCGTTCTTCGCTCTGCGCCCTTCACGCTGCTGCTGCTGCTGCTTGCGCTGCTTCTCCAGCTCCTCGTCCTCCTCCTCGTCGTCCGTCTTTTCGTACGTGTTTTTCGGCTTTTGCAAACACTTGAGCGCGTGGGTGTTGGTACGCTTCCGGCCACACCGGCACGTATCGAGCAGCGTTTTGAACATCTGCTTCGAGACGAAAAACGACTCCCCGTGGCCATCGTACTCGCGCAGGCTAACGTTCTGGTTGCGGGCCTGCTGTATCTCGCGCAGCTTCTGATTGTTGCGCTTCAGGTCGTAGAACTCGGTCGTGGCCGGTTGCGTGATGTAGCCCCACTTTTTCCGATACTCCCGGCGGCCCTTGCTTTCCAGCTCGATTTGCTCACGGCTTGAAGCGTGGGTGAGGAAAAGTTTGATATTAAACGCTTGCTGTCAAAAGGGAGCACAGGGAAAATCACTTACATTTTGCCATCGCGAACGATGGGCTCCAACGGAGGATGAGAAATCCTTAATTCTCTACGCACTGGTTCGGCCATCGGTAGCTTCTACTAACATAATCTGTACAGGAAGAAACCAATGACAAAATGCTAGGAGTTGTTTGCACGCCTGCAGCTTATTTATAACGGAGTAAACCATGGCAACGTGTTTTCTGCAGGAGCTCTGCAACGTGGTTACCATGGAGCTCTTGGGGCAATTGTTTGAAAGGATCGTTGCCTTCAAGCTGTCGATTGTCATATTCTCAAACGTTCTAAATAAAGTTATAAGAAATTTGCAAATTAATTTCAAATAACTTATTCTACTATTTGCAATGAAGGATTTACGTTTCCTCAGAGATTTCTTTCAAATTTTGAGTAACAACCGTCAAGAGCAGCACAAACAACTAATGGGACATTATTTTCATATCAGTATTTCCTGTAATGTGCATAAAACTTTCATGAATTGCAACCAGATCTGCTACAGATGCTGGAATTGTGTTTGAAATTGAATATCAAAGTATTTGAAATACTACCAAAGCATTCCGAAGATGGAAGAATCTTTTGACACGGATTTATTCCATAACAGGATCCTAAAATTAGACATCTTTATCCGATAAAAAGTCCAAATCAAATCTCGTATACAGGAACTGGAGTGGAACTGCGTCAATTCTTTCACCTATTCAAGAACAAGAACCAAATCTGTCTGTCTGTCAAAGAGATTATAGTGACTTTGGTCCTTAAGGACTCTTTCGTCACATAACAAGAACCAAAGAAATATGGCTGTACCGGGCTCAAATGAATAAAACTGCAATAGGAACGAAGAAGAGAGTAAGGCACATGGTATAAGCGTAAAAAGAACGCATTCAGCAACGAGGACGGTATCGTGATATCATAAAAATAAGGCAACAACCTTCCAGATACTTTCAAATTGAAATGGTTTATCACGGCGAGTGATAACTATTTATTATCGTTCATGCACTTATTTCATGGAAGTTTTACGCTGCTTTTAAATATCATTTGGTTAAACAGTATCGCTTACGCTATTTAAAGTCGACTAACCCGCACAGAAGCAGGTCTACATTGAAGATGCATCCAAGACGCACCAGTCGGCAAACTCCTCTCCCGCTGCAAAAACTTCTGCCGGCTTCAGAGAGACATTAGAGAAACCCATGTCCGGCCGCCTCCGCCGGTATGTATCCCTCGTGGCCGTCGCGCGTCCGCACGAAAAACCATTGCTTGTAGTTCTTCAAACCCTTCTCCTGGTACTCCTTGCAGGCGAGAAGCGTTACCACATCGCCCTTGTGCACCGAAACCGCATCCGAGCAGTAGTTCTCCGTGATGGCAAGCAGTGTCTGCCGAACGGCGGCCGCTGCAGCGGCTCCCGCTGTGCAAACTCCACTCCCAGGCACCGAAAACGTCCCATTCCCGTTGGTCGTACCGGTAAGTGAGATGCGCAAGTGATTGCTTCCATTGATAACTTTGGTAGGCTTTCCAATCGAGGGTGGAGAGTCGGCTTTACAGAGCTGCTGTTGCTGCTGCTGCTGGCGCAGCTGCGTGATGTACTGCTGCTGCTTCAAGAGCAACTGTTGCTGCTGCTGCTTCAGCAGATGCACGTAATCGCCACTGCCCGAGCAGATCAGCTTCTCCAGCTGCTCGATTGCCAAAGACTTCTCCGACCTGACCGAAGGAACGACCGTGTTCAGCACCTTGGTGGTAAGCTTCAGCTGCGCGTACTGTGCCTGCCCATCGGCCGTCTTCGGTTGGTTGGACGCCACCGTGCGCAAATACAGCGAGTCCAGATCCCGCTCACTGTTGCAGGCGGTGATCGACACGGCACTGCGACTGTTCGCACTGCTTCGCTTCAGCCGGGGCGTTCGGCGGCCCTCAGAGCGCGTGCCACCCCGTAGCTGCTGTATTTCCTTCTCGCTGTCCGTCAGATTGCCACACGGCTTCGGGAAGACGTCCTTGTTCGACTCCCAGCAAGGGGTAGGCTTCGAACTGGATGAAGATCTGTTTTGGAAAGATATCACACACATAGGAAATTCAGACATTGCAGAGATCCAGAACAGAGGAGAGCCCACGAACATCTTACCTTTGGTTTGATGGCAGTATACCGAGCGGGAGACAGGTGTCGTACGCCACATAGCCCTCCTCCGCGTGGGGCGTCTGCACGTACAGCCAGTTCTGGTTCTTGAACACCGCGTTCACCACCATCCCGAGTGGTAGCGGTATCTCGATCTGGTAGCTGCCGGGCCGCGTCTGATACAGCGTCGCAGCGGACGACAGCACCACGGGTATGTTACCGGGCGAGGACAGCGAACACTTGGACAGGAACTCGTCCACGTTCTGGATCTCGTACCCGAACCGCTGCGAACGGTAGCGCTCCCGCCGTCGCCTGTGATGATGCCTGCTGTGATGCCGGTGCTTGGTAGAGGCCGACGGTTCCGACACCGTCGTGTACAGGGACGGCTCGGAGTAGGTATTCTTCAGCGCAACTGCCAGCTTCTCCTTCAGTCCTTCACCGTACGCTGCCGGCTCCTTGTTGAGATTGATCGCGTGCTGATTGTTGTTGTTGTGATGCACCGGTCCGTCCACCACGGTGGTCCCATTCGGGTAGAGCAGCAGCCGATCCTTCTTCTTCAAACGTTCACTGTTCTTGCGGTTGCTCTTACGGTACAGGTTGGAGCTGGCACCTGTGGGAGTGGCAGTCGGTGCGGCAGTGTACTCGTTCGCATGCACCACGGAGCGCAACTTCTCACTGTGGTACTCCGAGAGATTGTTATCACTGACGTACTTCTCGCTAAACAGACGCTCCTTGCTGCGCGTTCTAGACTTTTTCCTCACGATCACGTGATGATGGTGATGTGTATGCCCGTTTAGAGTACTTCCATTGGAGGTGGGTCCATTGGTTTGACCTAGAGGAGAGGCACCTATACCTGTACCTGAAGTTGTGATTTGCCCTGCAGTGCTCTGCACACCTGCAGCCATTGCATGTCCACTTCCAGCCAATATGCACTGACTCGTCTTATCTACCGGCGATGACCCTGCTGGAGAGCACTTCCCGGGGATGCTCTGTAACACTGGCGGCTGCTGTGGATGAGCCTGGTTGGTCGAGCCACTCCCGGCCGTTCCAGTTCCTTCGCGCGATTGTTCCCGCAGCACCCATGTTAGTGAAATCTTTGGTCTACGAATACTCAAGTTTTGACCCATAGTAGCTGCCGGTGCAGCACCACCGATACCAGCCGTGCCAGAAGCGGATGATGACGGCAGCGCGTCGTTGGTGCTGGACGCTGCAGTGACGTCTTCCTGCTGCTGCCTGCGACCCACAGCCGACGTTGACGCACCGTCGTTGATGGCAACCGCTGCAAGGGCGCGGCCTACTTCACCAATCTCGGCGTACTCTACCGGCGCGGGCGATGGTTGACGTTCCGGTGATTCGGTCGCAATATTCTTACAGTTTCGCACCAAATCGGGACAAAATGCATCCTGACCTGCCGCGTGCCACGCCATAGGAAACAGGGGAAGAAGCAAAATGGGGGGGGGGGGGGGGGGGGAGAAGAAAAAGAGCAAATAAGACAACATCGCCAACGATCCGGATGTATGGTTGTAGCGGGAAAATAACCTCTTGGGAAAATAGAGGATGGTCTCCCAAGTGGGTGCTTCGCCTTACTTACTTAGCAAATGCTCCTTGATGCGCTGCCGCTGCTGGTTCGGTACGTTGTAGCGATGCCGCAGTACGGCAGCGGGTTCCGCTCGCTCGGGTCCCCCTCCTCTCGGGCCTTCCCTTCCGTCCTCTCTGCGTACGGTCGCACCAATCGACGAGCTATCACCGGACGTTGATCTGCCACGATGAGCGCGGGGCCTGTCATTGCTGGTGACACTGTCGTCGGTGGTCGTGGCTGCCTGGTGCCTCCTGGAAGTAGCAGCAGCAGCCGGTGCACCACCCCCACCACTACCACGACCGTGGGCAGCTGTGGACGGTGAGGAGGAGGATGCGGCACCACCAATCCTCTCGCCAGCTGGAACCGGTCGGTGTGCGTAGTGCGCCCAGTACGGTGGCGGAGGTTCCGGGGCCCTTATCGGTCCGCGAGATCTCGGCGGCAGAACCGGCAGCGATGGTAGATTACGTCCGCCCAGCTGCTGCTGCTGTTGCTGCTGATGTCGCCGACGACGTCGATCGGCCGCAATGGCCGCTGCAACAACGGCCACAGAACTGCCGGCCGGCGGCTGCTGCTGCTGCTCGCCCGCTACTAATGCGCCCGGTGCGGTGGTCTCGCTCGTTCCAGCCCTCGGTTGGTGGGACGTTCGGGGCACGCTGCCACTACCGGCTGCTGCTGCAGGAAAGCGGAAGGAAAACGGAAAAGGAAATGGGACACAAAACCGCCCAGTTAGTATGCTTTCGCACTCTTTCGTCCCCGGAGGGTTGAGACTGCCCTTTTCGCTTAAGATAGTAATCGAAGGTTTGTTTTGCTTTTTTTTCACAAACTGGTGGTGCCATCCCAACCGGTACCCGCGTGCATGGACCATAACTTGTCGCAAGTTATTGCTGCGGGCAACCGGTGAGAGGAGCGAATCCGTTTGGAATGGCAGATCGAAAGCTCATTCCTTCCGATAACTGCAGCCGTTTGTGCACAACCACGCTGCTGCACATGCCTTACCGTAATTCGCAATCTCTCTCACACACACACAC
>AXCO02011151.1:0-10471 GCA_000473525.2 Anopheles melas
ATGGAGGAAGTATATTTAATTTATTTTTTTTGTCAAGCCCAGGCTTTCACAAAAGCAACTGTCGTACGTGTAATTATCACACAATAAGTTTGCCTTTGGTGTGGAGAAATTTTGGTTGATTTAGCCCATGATATGTTCCACATTTTTTTCACATTAATTATAGAATAAATCGGAGTTGAACATGCCAAATTACAAATGTAATTGAAAGTATTTTCCTTACAAAAAGATACACTGAATCTGGAATGCTTCAACCTGAACTTAGTCCAGTCATGTATGTTCTCCACTTGTGAATTGCCTGAAACGAGGCTAAGGAATGTGTCATAGGGTAGTACTACGCATAGCTATGATCAGGCCAGTCCACCGGAGTCTGGTTAGCTTGTCATTGTTGCGCATTCTTCTTTGTCCATCCACACATAATGGGGACCAAAACTCGTTGTTCGGATGTTTCTCTCGAACGCAGCTAAGAGGGATTTGTCAAAAGTGGATAATGTTCATGTCTCCAAGGCATATGTGTGTACTGGAGATGTACAACCCTACGACCGTCGCGACAGACTCTTTGAGGTGAAGTGTTTCCTCAGGCAATGAAATAACTGTTTTGTAGCCAACATCCTTGCGGATGATTCATGCTTTCATGTTGTTTTAACTAAAGTTCATAAGATGACTTCAAAGTTTCATTCACCTACCCGAACATCTGTCCCAATTGGTTCGTAAGAATTTGTTCGTAGCATCGGTGATAATGAAACGAAAACAAATGTGATAAAATGCACATAATTGTTTAATGTAAAATTAATTCTGATTCATTTGATGGAATTAAAAACAAAATCGTTCACCGAGATTACCCATCTGTCAAATCTCTCGTCCTCACAATCTAAAGCAAATCATAGACATTATTGCAATTCAATCGCTTACCGCTGGTCGTAAATCATCGTTTTCTTTTTTGGCAATTTCTGCCTCGTTAGTGGTATTTGTAATGTAAAACGAAACACGATGTATTTGCATGTTGTGTAGGAGTTGAAACAAATTCCGTAATAAAATTCGCAATAAAATAGCAACACAATATTTAGAGCATGGTAACGACGACGACGGCGACGACCTGTCGTCCCAGAAACGGACGGATAATTTCCCATTCATCTATTGCAAACATTTTGATCAACTATAATTGGACTGTGTTCCCCCTAGCGACCGGTGGGGAAAACCCTTCACCACAACCCATCCCCATCCCATCGGGTCACACTCGCAGCATCCACGAATTCAGACGACTTCAACGGTTCAAACACTCAGTGCTCAATTTCCTTCTCGAATATCTCCCCGGGCCCCATACACTTACTTACTGGTCCGCGCGCTGAAAATGTGTCGCACGAGCTTTTCTCTTTTTCGGTGGTGCAATGGAACACAAACCCCATGGAACAGGGCAGGATGCACGGTCATTTGTGTGTGAAAGGAAAATGAGATTTTCCACTCGTGACCCTCGTGAACGCTAGCCAGCACCAAGCCACGCTAGAGACCATGTGATTTGTTTTGCTGATAAAACCCCGTTAGTTTGATCTTCGACAACTCTCGCTCTCTTTTGTATTACTCTCTTTCTCTATTCTACTCTTTGTGTTAGAAACACGTTCTTCTCTTCTGTATCTCGATCCGTTTCAGTCGCTCTGTCGTTGGTGGGAGCATAAAGTGTTTGTTGTTTACTAGAAGGACACACTCAGAAGATAGCAGTCTAGCCTCCCAGTACGCCCCCGGATATCCTTAGAGTGGCCATCGAAGTTGGAGCGAGGGCAAGCGACAAACCGGAGCCAACGCTACGCTGGAGACAGGATTCCTGGAGCCTTCGGGAGGATCGATACAAAGGTGCCAAAGCTAACCCTGTAAGCATCATCTTCTCCAAATACATCTCTCACAGTGGTGCATTCGCTCGCTCACTCACTCTCTCTCTCTCTCCTTCGCTCTATGTTGTCCTAACAATCCGAGAGACGTCACGTTCTCTCGTGCTGCTGCTTGCTAGTAGCGTGTAATTCGGGCCAGCATCAGGGCATCGCAGCAGCCGATGCCACCGGTGGAAATCGAGGGTCACCAAGGATTTCATTCAAAACGAGTCGACCCGGCCAGGATGAAGTCAGTTTTTCGTCGTCTTCGGTAAAGCGAACAACGAGTGCACTCCAAAAAGCCCATCCCAACCCTGTGGGAACAAACGCGATATAACGGCATCGGTCCAAAGGTTCGTGTTAGTTTTGTCAAAGCTCGTTGGAGGTCGTGCGATTTGACACGGGTGAACCATCTGTTTTGGGGTAACCACCTATCACCACGGATGATAGGAGTGTTCCCTATTTTCGTGTTGGCTTACGACTTTTGTATTTAAGGATTCGTACAGTGCCGTGATAAGATCGTCAGCATCCACTCCTTCCTTGCCGTGTGTTTGCTCGGTGGGAAAGCAGGCCAATTGAATTGACTGACTGAATAAAGGACGAAGAAGGAAAAGGAGCAAACAAACACAAACGAAGAAAAACGCTAATAATAACCGTGTCCGGGCGGAATCAATCAATTATCGCACGCTCGTTCGATCACCGCGATTGCTGTGGGTTTGGTCAACCTTGTTCAGCAAGACCACCACGACCTCCCTCGCCCTCCCACCTTCAACATCGAAAGCCTTCGGAACATTTCGTGGCAGCCTTTCGTTTCTTTATCTTTTTTTGTTGAAATTTCCTTTCCGGTTTGGACCGTCGGTGAGAGAGTGCTTTTTCCTCGGTGTGGAAATAGATAAAACCTAATCCGGTTACAGGTCACTGAAAGCTGTTTGGGTGGAAATCGAAAAAAGAATCGTCCGAATCGGAAGCGACGTTAAAACGACCCCAGAAACGGGGGAAAAGCAAAAGGGCGTGTGTGTGTGTTTGTGAGTGCATGTATGTAAGGAGGAGGAGCGACAAGGTGGAATGAAGGAAGAACTTCCTCAACCCATCAACAACAAAGCGCCACTGTGCTCTCCCTGCTCAGCCCGTATGTGGTAAAGTCTAGGCTCGAGCGCGCGCGTGTGGTCAGGTCTCGCTCAACCCCAGCGTCTGTGTGGGATGAGTTTGTTATGCTATGGTGTGTTCTGCGAGTGTCATTGTTGATGTTGTGGTCGCTTTTGTGCTATGCTTAAGTACCTGAAAAGTTGAGGCAGTAGGTTCTGGTGTTTCTGGCGCTGGGAAAGGCAAGATCAACCGTTATCGATCGTGACCATCGGAGGCGACGGACTACAACAACGGCACGTTTTACGGAGTGTAGCAAGTGTGTCCGGGCGCTCGTGTGTGTGTCTGTGTGTGTCGGTTGAGTTTGTGGGAGGGAGTGCGTGTGCTGTTCCCTTTTTTGTGCTAATCGTGGAAGAAAAAACTCGCCAAGACGTGGGCCGAAATCAAGAAAGGTAAGGGATAAAGCAAAGCCACGCTGCTTTCCGCCGGATCTCCGTTTTATTTTTCCTGTTTTTTCTTCCCTGCCCACCCGCTTCCAAGAAGGGAGGAGGGGTTGGTAGGGAAAATGAAAGGCCTTTCATGCGGTGCTTTGTGTGCTCGTTTATTTGGTTAACTCACTGAGCGGACATACCGACCAAAAAGGTTCATAAAAATAAAACAAACTACAGACAGAACGAACAGGGGCGAATGATGGGGCTGACGACAAAAGACGACTCACATCACATGGCTGCTTGGGTTGGTGGAGGGGAAGGATGGCTGCAGGGCTAGTGGGCGCGCGGATGGCAATCTACACACAGGACGTGAACCGTTTGAGCTACATAAAAGGAAACGCGTCGAGGTTACACAAAAAGAGTGTATCTAGATGGTATTGTCCATTAAGTACGCTCCATAATTAATGTCCTTTTCTATGGGCGAGGCGGGAGGACGAAAGCGGGAGGGGGGTATGTGCAAAAGACGAGCTATTTCATTTCCTTCGTAGCGCGGCGCCATTTATAAGCATTTACAAACATTCAAGATTTGTGTGTTTATTACGCTTTTTTTCTTCTCCCTCCTCCCTCTTTTCACCACAGCCTTCTCCTTCCCGAGTTATTAAATTCTCTACTCCCCTGTTGTGAGTTATAATCTTTAACGTACTGAGGGCGAAACGCTGTAACGTCCTGCAAACATAATGGCCACGGCAGCGGTACCATTCACTGTCCCCGTCCACCTGGAGCTTCCACACCTCATTTGTAGCCGGAATCGTGGCAGTCCATCATAATTGTGTACAAAAGCTCGGTACGGCTTCGCGCAGCCCAAGGAGCGGCAACTTTTAATTCATTTTGCGTGTAGTGCAGTGCGATGTAAGAATACAGCACCTACGGTATGGCGGTGATAGAAGAAAGGCCACCGACTGGCTCGGTAGGCATGGGGCCTAACACTAAACTTATTCATCGCTCCATTTCTTGCTACCTTCTTGTATTTGTGTGGGTGTGTGTTGCAATCTCTTATTCAACTGGGAGGAAAGTTACTTACGCCAGGCTCTTTGGATAGTTGCTTGCCTGCCCACGGGCAGAAGCAGCAGCTGTAAATTAAATTAAAAGAATGAGATGTATTTTTTCAGATCTTCCCTCTGTAGGGCGTAAGTAAAAGTGGAACAGGATAGTGCATTCCTTTACTGTCTGTGTTGGAAAATAAGTGGTGCCATTCGCTAAGAACAGCTGAGATAGCTCGCGGTCGAGGTAAAGTTGTGTACAGAGTCTTAGAAATAAGCAAACCAGCAAGGACATTACAAACACACAGTGCACAGCAGATGCGCGGTGTAATATTACGAGCTTTCTTTGCCCTTTTTTCTTTTGCTGCTGTTTCGTCGTCCCGTTCGCCGCGTTCGCCAGCTACACTAATCAGACCCAAGCGCAATCCAAAGCCGTACAGCACAACAGAGCCATTGAGGCCAGGAGGTCGTACAATTCTGCACTGGCCTCGTACACTTGAATGGCTTCTGCATTTCAATTAACGTTGGGTTGTTTAGATCCTGCACGTTAAGTACCTTCCAAGTGTTGCCGGGCGAGGCGAACCGTCCGTGATCTCCCCTGTCACTGAGCCGACCTGGAGGAATCGGGTTTATTTACAACGAATAATTTACTCGCTTACGGCTGCATCATCTGATCAGTCTTTGCCATTGGCGCCTCTTCCAATGTATTGTGCCATTTGAAACGATTTGGTACTTCACCGCTTGTATAACGCAACATGCTACATGACTTCCTAACCGTTTACTAACATGTCAGCGAACGGCCACTCTCGCCAGTGTCCCGACGGCAATTTTCGTACCCGATTCGTAAGCAACAAGCAGTACTCGGGCATGAAAATTCATAAGCTTTTACTCAATTCTTTTACAATTTTCTGTACCAACAACAAGCAAGCGGCAAGGTGTGGAAACCATTCCCACCTTATTGTCTCGCAGATATAGTTGGACGCTTCAAGGCAAGCAAAATCAGCGCCCGGACGGTAATGGTATTCTGCTGAAGTCAAAAAACGGTACACCGACCATGGGAAAAGGAAGGCCTGAAATTGCAAAGAAACAACCTCTAACGCCCGCCCGGCATCTCGAAGCAGCTGACGACTGTTGTAGCTGTCAGTGTTGGAACACTGGGGAGTGTTGGAATCCGAGATTCGTACATTCAGCTCGGTGTGAGCCTGCTGCTTTGCACTACCATTTGTATTCTGAATGAGGCCGAAATCTTTTTTGGCCCAAACATTCCACACTACCGAATAGCGTAATTGAGAGGGGGAAATAAAACTATACCGTACTCTTACTCTTACTCTTAGGTCGGCAAATGTTTGAAGGACGCTCGTTCAGTCGTGGTAAAAGACGGCACACGGTGCGTACCGAAAGCATGTGTAGCGTATGCCCTGCCACGTGCCGTGAAGCTGTCAGCAGCAGACTAGATTACACTTCTCTATGATGAAGATGATCACGATTTTCCGGCAGTCAGTTTAGCAATTTTGCCCTTCCACCCTTCGCTGATTACTTGAAAGTAAGGAGAGTAAAGTCTTTGATCACCCGCATTTACAATTTCCGGTGCTGGTGTTTCACGGGGGTTTGCGTTACTCACCGATCAGAGGCAGCTCTGCAAGGCAGCTCGTCACAGCCGCAACGCCAGTTTGCCACGAATATTACATCCTAATGCAGATAAAAGTGAGAAAAGAAATAAAAATCAGCCACTTCTTGAGCAAACAGTGCGCCAGTTACGCATCCTGCTGGTGACCTGGAAGGCAGTGTTGGTGCAGACCAGCCGGGGCGAGTGTGTTTTCGCATTTGAGCTGCGCCTGTTGGCGAGTCTCAACGCGCGTGGAAAGCTTTAAAATTTATTACTACCGCATCTTTCACCGTGCGCCGTGCGCGAGAAGGAAGCGGATGGAAAGACATATCGTAAATCAATAAAATTTATGGTGTTCGATTATTTGTTATTGAACATTTTTGTTGTTGTTGTCCCAATGGCCCCACTCTTCGTGCTCGCATCTGTTCAGTCTTTCAGGTTTAAGATGGCCACCATAACACTGTCACTGGAGCGGTCGCCATCGCGATCGTGTTGAGCGGGTCGTCGCGCTGGTCAATGCGGTGAAATGAATAACATTTTTCAATTTGTCGCTATCTAAATAGTACCGAGCTGTGACAATGGTTGTGTGAGTATGGTAGTGAAAAGAACAAAAGCGAACGCCTACTATACGCCAACAGCTCGTTGCTAGGCAGGATGATATAAATTACATTTCAAAGATAGCACACAAAGGCTCGGCAGTAGAGGTAGCATTTTTCAATTTAGTCACTTAATTAAATGAAGCTTTTTGGGCTCGTTTGTCAACACAAGCGTAGCAAAGAAAATGATAGCTTTTGATTCGGTGGATCGTAATAAAAAATGATATGTTTTTTTCACATGCAATCGCCACACCGATAATGTGATAAAGCCATGCCAAGTAGGTCACTGGCTTGGCAATATCGCACTCGCAACTCGGTACGGAAAATTTAGACCGATGAGCAGCTGCAACAACAACAACAAAAGGCAGCGCACAAAAACAAAACGGTTTGATGTTGTATTTTCTGCCCGGCTGCTTTCCACATGGGACAACATGGAAAGCAACACACAAAAACAAAAACATTCGAGACCAAAATCCGCTTCGTTATACTGGATGCGAGATGCGCTTAGCCGCCATGCCACAGTTACGAATACACGTCGCGTGTGCTTTGGTGTGTGTATTTGTACGAAATGCTCTGTTCAAATGATAAACAAGAGCAGTAAAAAAGGGAACGCTTTGTCTAGAAAGCAATTAATTCCTGACAGTGAAACGTGCTTTCCCGCTAAGTGCAATGGATATTTATGTTTAAAATTCTTCGCCACGGCGGCTGGTGGTAGTAGCTAGTGCACGGTTCGATGGCTTCGTGAGGTCGTTAAGTTGGGAAATATCGAAACACGCAGTTCGTTAGATGAGATGTGCGCATAATTGTTTTAAACGGGGCTCTTTCGATAATCGCACTGCAAATGGAAATGAATATCTAATTAGTTATGCATGGGTTTGAATGCATATTTTGGAGGATAATAAAAATAAATAAAGACTTGTGAAATAAAGAATAACTTACTAAAATAACAAACATGCGCTATTTCAACTGCCATACACTCTGGTTAATTTTGGTGTTCTTTTAGCACATAGTTGAGTTGTATTAGATTTGTTCAAAAGATTGTTGATATAGATTTGTATTCTTTTTTTTTAAACACACGTTGAAAAGGTTTCACTATTCTCAGCAAGCAAATTGTACTAGAATTAAGATGTTGTACAATTAAGCTTTTTCCATGGGACAACTAGCACCAACCACAACACATCCATTACACCAGCAGAGAGATGCTAGTGCTCTACTAAAAGCTACTCATCTGCGATTAGCAGTAGTTGGCAAAATTCTGCCTGAAAGGAATTAAAAATAATAGCTCTCGTTCAGCGTTGGTCGTTGTCCAGGACGAACGGAACCGGTTACACTCCTCGAGATTGGTCCGTTACACAACAAAAGAAGTCGCTTTCATCATGCATTGTGTCGTTTGCACACGATCATCCGTCGTCGCCAACGCTTAGCTTTGTGTTCCGGCTGGGAGGAAAATGTTATTTTTTCCGCTTCCTGCCTGTGGAAATTAGTCTGTGTGTGTGTTCGTGTTCATGTCAGTAGCATGCGTTTTGAAAAAAAGCATATTTATTGCCATTCAACTGCTAACTGCGGTTTCTGGGTAGTAGTAGTGGTAGCAATTAGGCTTCAGCGGGAATTATTGCGCTGAGCGTCGTTCATGGGACAGCCAGCCGGGCAGCTAGGATGTGCGAGATGCATATGGGCGAGTACCGCGAGTACCGTGATGAAATGAAAACTACCATGGCGAAGTTTAAACGCCCACTCTATGGTCGGTCCTACTTTTTTTGAGATGTTTTTGTCCATTGCAAACGATCCTCCCCTGACAGTGCCGTCGGTACGTGTAATCATTCAGTGGCTTTAATAGCGAGGAAGAAGAGAAGCGGTGCAAGCATGCTACCAACCAGGGCAGGACTCTGCATGTTAGTAATGAGCGTGCGAATTAAATTATATCCTGACACTGTGTGTGTGCAGCGAGCGGTACTACAAAAAGGATAGCAAAGCACCAGCAACAACAAGACAAAAAAGAAACACTTATTCCATGCCCAGCAAAGTGAGTAATTAGATAAACGTGTCCATTAATCCAGCTCCATTAATAGGAGCCGTTTGGATAAATTGCTATGCAGCAACAAAGGGTTCCGTGCCGTGACCACCGTGCTTGCGGGTAGGTGAAATTACGCGAAGGTTGTGGCGCGGTAATAAATAGGACTAATTTTGCAAAGCTACTCCTTTATTATCCCGTACTTGTTGTGCTTAGTACTTTACACGCTTTATGGCGGTGGATTGAATTACCGGTATGTTTGAAACTTGTTGTTGCGATATATTTTGCGTTTTCTTTTCGTGGTAAAGTGTGCTTCACTATTTGTTAATGTACAAACAAAAAATAGATTCAAACAGGATCACAATAATGAGAAAATTAAGAAGTAAATCGAAATCAACTGTGATAGCGGGAAAAGTTGCTTTTCCAATTTACATTTTTTTCCGGTTCGAGCTAAGAAGCTTCAAACTTTTTTGTTCAACAAACAAACCAACTGCGACCGGTTTTCGATGAGCCTGGCACACTGTGGATTATGTTCTGTCGTTTGCTTTTGCCAAACCAAAGATGTTCGCTGTGCACGCCCATGCCCATGCACAAGACAAACATACGCGAAAGGAGTCATTCTTTCCGCTTGTCTTTATATCGCGTGGGTGTACATGAGCCCTTCTTTGTTGGTTCATTTTAATCCACCTCGTTCATTAGCAAGTGGGTGGTCACATTACGAGGCCAACGCGAAATAGCTTTTTAGGGTACAAACGCGCGATCCGGTCGAGGAAAGCATAAGAAAGCTATTCTACGACAAAAACTCTCGTACATATGTTAGCCCGTACGCATGTTACACTGCGGATGTTTTGTGTCAGAGTTTTTGCAATAGGGCGAATCGAGGGGGATGGAGGCGTGGTAGATATTACTGATAAAGTCTGCTACTGGGAAACATCATCAAAATCCTAGCGCGAATTTGGTTTCTCCACATCACTTGTGTGTTCATGTGGTGACAAAAAAGCGAAATTTTACAAGTAGAAGAAAGAAGAGCATCCCCGAACGCAGATGTTACCAGATGTGGCACGGAAAGTCTCAATCTTATAAGCAGTACAATTATGTTCACCTCTACACCGCCACACCGACAAACTTTGTTAGGAAATAAAGACACGAAGAACAAAAAAGGAAAGTATGTGGAAATTTATAAATACGGGCAGCGACAGTATGTGGGTGCGTTTCATTTACTTTTTTTCTCGCCAAAATTTCAATTTGGAACAGTATTTTCCTTATCATTGATGCAAATCGGATTAATGTGCAAATCTATTTGACACGAAGTTTCTATGTCTGTTATGCGCTCACCCCGTAGCAGACGCATTATGAATAGGAAAGTAATTTGTTATACTTTTTACTTTGTTAATCCAGAGCTACAAACAAAGCCATATCAAACTATCCTTCTGCAATTATATTTTTGAAAAAAAAAAATAGTTTATTGAGTTTTTGTTTGAAAATTGTTATATTCTATGTTTCTTTTTCGTAATTCTTGCAAATCTTGTAATATTTATGCTTACATTACTTACAACAGACATTCAGTTAGCCTTGGGTCGTAAACATGATATGACATCCATATTCCCTGATGTTAAAGGAGCTTTTGACTCCGTATGTATAGAAATATTGTGTCAAGAATTAGAAAAAGCCGGTATTCCTCCCAAACTCAATAATATATTGTACACATTACTGTCAAAAAAAATAATGCACTTCAACAACAATTTTCTAAATTTTAACAGGACGGTTGTACTCTTCTACAGTTGGCAGATGATGCTGTAGTGTCTTTTGCTAGCCCCGACAGTGCCAAAATGGAAGCTTCATTGC
>AXCO02011152.1:0-10424 GCA_000473525.2 Anopheles melas
GAACGTACAAGAAAGGCATGCATGCTTCACTCATCAGGATCTAAAGGCAAGGACAAGGCAAAAGAGACACAGAAAAATTTCCTCACGGCTACACATGTTCTTTTGATGCGTTGTCTATGCGTCTCTCTCGGTATCTCAGCGGCATACCGTGCGCACAGCGGCACAGGTGCGCACGGGAAAACCCTCGGACTCGTCGACTCCGATCACTCCGGATCACTCCGGATCCACTCCGGATCACTTCAGATCAGTCCGGATGAGTCCGGATGAGTCCGGACCATTCCGGATCAGTCCGGATCAGTCCGGATCAGCTGAACTCACTCAGACTGATCCGGACGCATCTGGACTCCTCCAAACTCATCCGGACTCATCCGGATTCATCAGATTGATCCGGACTGATCCGGACTGATCCGGATTGATCCGGACTGATCCGGGGGTCAAATCCGGTTATGATCCGCAGTCGGAGTCATATTTTGCGCACCGGAGTCGGAGTTGATCCATGACTCCGCTACGGATTACCCATCACTAGTAAGCAGTACAAATGATGCTACCTGATACGCACACATTTTTAACGAACACAACTATTCGGGTTGGCTCGGTAAAGGTCGGGTTTACCCGACGGAGTAGCCGGAACGCGTAGGTAGGTTCCGTACTTTCGGTTCATGGTCTATATGACGAGTATCGAATGCGAAGAGTGGCACAAAACTAACGTTTTCGTGTGCAATACTGGTTCCAACCAATCTTATCACTCCAACCATTTTGACTGAACCTACCGTTCCTACCAAACCTGCTAAACGTTCAAAAATTTGTTTAAGGAACGTAACGAATATACTAGGGTCGCTTCCAAACGCGCATGATTTGGCAATGGGTAGTTATAAATTGCTACTAGCTGCTATCACCGACGAGTTAATTCTATCCAAATTTTGTTTTTATTAAAACATTATTTATCTTCCACATCAAATTTAAGTTTAAATATAAATTTGCAGAAAATTTAACTTAATCAATTAAAGCATTATTTGCGTTCATCATGACTAGGTGGCCCACATACTAAAGAGGAACATGTTTGTTGTCCATTAATAATTAATAGCTTGTTAATTAATTATTATCTGCTTGTATTGCATAATTTGCATAATCGAATGCTGCATATGTAATATTTTACCATAAAATATTCTCTTATTCATACAAATTAGTAAATCAATACATGTAACAAATATGGCACGTAATGAAATAAATGTGCTAAACTTATTTTTAAATGAAACCTTAAGCCATGATATTCTCGTAAAAACTTTCTTTCGAAAATAAAGCATGGAAGCATAGGAAGCTAGTGTTATATTTAAAAATCTCACTCCACGCTGTGCGATCATTCGATCGTCCTATGTGTGTATGACAACTCCACAGACTAGGTCCGTAGCCAGTTTTGCGAAGAAAAAAAATAAACATTCGCTCACGGCGATATCGGTTAGCACATTCAGTGCCACAACGACAGCAACCAGCGAAGATCGCACACGTGAAAGCTTTTTCGCCAATATAACTGTCTGGTGGCAAATTTTCGCTATCAGTCTGTTTGTGATCAGCACGCTACATTGTACGATCGTTGCGATCCGTTAGTGAGGTTGTTAGAGTGACAATTGTGTTAACATAAAGTGAGCATTTGAAGTGTTTCAGATTTTGTAGGGCGATAAGTTTTTTTCCATAACTAATCATTCAACAGCTTTGAGGTAATGTTATCTAAATAAACCTTTGTGAATCATTATGTTATTTATAAATCAAAATTAGTGAGCTTGTTTTCCAAAAATGATTGCTAAACGACAAGATATTTCCTTCTGCGACCAAAAAAAATTTTAATATTACTTTCCTACCGTACTTTTAGTTTGTGATTTCTGCGTGAATGGTTTTTAAAGCTAAACATTACAGTGTATATCACGTTCGCCATTGTAGTTAAATTTACCAAACGATCACGATCGCGGAAAACACAAAGCTGGGAAAGCACTCTAAAATTTGTTTGCAACGGTCAAAAGATTATTATCGACCATAGCTGCGATTATCTACTGCTACTGATTCACTCATCTTCCTGTTCGGGAGTCATTCAAGCTTGTGATACCGATAATTTAATTAGCAACTAGGGTGGGCTTCCGGCATACTACTAACATTCAGTCGCATTTGACCCGTTCATTAAACAGAAAAGCAGTTATTTGCAACCTCATCACTCAGTATAAATAAACTCCCAGCCCTACATAGTTTACTAAATCATTCATTACATATCAAACACACGTATTTACAATATTTTTGCCTTGTCCGTTACAAATTTTTCGTAATAGTTTACAGTGTATGACAAATTTGCTTGATAAGTTGACTATTATATTAAACTGGCCTTCATATTGTTGAACGTTTACTGTCTCGTTGTCCTTAACATGAATCTTTGGTTGATCACGGATGGTTTGGTACTCTGTGGTAATCTCGTTAGTGTCTATCTTTTATGACCATAATGCTGTTTGTTTATTCAGCTTTATGGAAATGTAACGCAAGCCATTACATAGAACACAGTGTAATCTTTGTATACTTGCACGTATTAATGTAGGTGATGAAATATGTGTTATCGTCGTTAAATACCCTAATTAAAAGTAGAATGGTTGTACATGATACAATAAGTTTGTGGTAAAAGCTTGACATGAAGTGTTGAAAATTAGTTATAACATTATACCAGTGTTCTTAATGAACGATACATTCACCACTTCATACTTTTGAGTGTCTACGGAACCATTCATCTGGTGCGTGAAACCATGAAGCCCATTGCTCCAAAGTAATTGGTACACACATGCTCGAATTACCACTCGTTATCATACGATTGTCGCATCGGGACCGTACTCATCTAAATAATCTGCTCTGCAATGCCACACACAATAACAAGGCTGTAATACGGTTTTACCTAACCTGCAAGGTTAACATTGCAAAGATGCGTTGTGCCTACGGGTAACAGCAAAAACCTTCAATTGTAATGACATTTTTACGCTTCTTCGCTAGCTTCCTGAATTACCTGTTCGCTTATCTACCCTGGCTACGATGGCATCGCTATATTCCATTGCATTCGGCCTCGTAAATGTAGTAACAAAGCTTGTACCCTACAATAACGTCAAAATGTTGTTACCTTTGCCAGAAATCCAAGCCAACGGTTGGGCCTGGTAGTAGTAGGTAGCGTGCTTTTAGCTTCCTTCAGATGCAATGATGATCGTTTGATTGAGAAACAGTTTATTAGCATAGTCTAAGGAAAACCACATTCATCAAACGCAGACAACATGAAACCGCAAAGTGCTAAGTATTGCTAATATTTCCTAGTCGTATGTTTTCTTTTTTTTACAGAAACTTCCACTACCTACGCCTTGTCACAGTAGAGTGCACCAGCCAAGTACTTTGCGACAATCTGCCAATCTACTAGTTCATGCTATGATCGAGGCAACTGACCTCAACTCTGCGAATTGCCGGTAAAGCGTGAGGAGCCATGAGCAGGTGGTTCGGAACCAAACGCGCGTTCGTTTAATATCAATTCTAAACGCGTTTGAATTGAATGGTTCGCAAAATAAAATAATATAACGCACGTGATGGTGAATCTTCCGTCAGTTCATGGTTGAGAGAGGTATATAAACTGCGTTCAAGTGTGACACGTTCCGTGCGTGACTGATCAATCGTAGTTCGTTAAAAGTGTGAAAAAATTGTGTCAAACAAGTGAACGCATACATACAAAAAAGGTGTATATATTCTTTTGAGTGAAAAATTTAGCGTTAATCTTATATTTTACAAACTTCAATCATCTGTAAAGCAACAACGGCTTTAGCATGTACGGGCCGCTAGTCCATTTAATTAAAGCGATAGGTAAGATCAAACATTTATTTATGATATTTTAATTTATTATTATTTAAAATTTATATTTTTAACATTTATTGAAACTGGTATAACATATTTTGCATTTTCGAATGCGTTATTAAACAATTCACGATACAATTTCCATATTTGTACTACATTCTTTATTTGTTTTGTTTGTAACTCCGTGGTGTACTATATCCAGGACAATCCTTCAAATTTTTTTATCGTGTTCTTGCTTCGATGCTGAAAGTTCAGCGTGCTGCACTACGACATGGTCTGGGTTGTACGAACTGGCGGGAAACCACACGGAAAGGATTGGTTTCAAATATATATCACGATCCTTGGATTGATTGACACTAGACTCGCGCACTAGTTTGAACGGAGTTGTTTCTTGCTCCGGAACAACAGACGGCAGTGTGGTTGGCACTTCTGTTGTTGTTAAAGCATCGACACCAACATCTTTTACTGGCACAGGCAAGTTAGATGCTTCCACCACAAACCCATCCACGTCATTTACCGTGTAGTTCACTTTCTGGGTTACGTTGTTGGCATCGATATAATGATAGGCACCGTATACCGTGCCATCTGCGCTCTTCAATTCCACCTTAGCCGATGATCCAGCATTGTAGCCATACGCGTACTGTCTGCAATCCTGGCCAAATACCAAATACTGGCTGCCAACTTCCGATAAGCTTGGCAATTCACACGGACCGGGTGCAGCGTGGACTAGCACCGCAAACGGTAGAAGAGTACCTAAAATCAGATGCATGATGGACTGATTCAACTTATTGACTGATGCTATGAGTTGCTCAAAACTCAACATTTATACTTTTGCTTAATGCTTAGTTTGGAAGAAATTATGGCCAATTGCATTCATTTGTTCCAATAACGAAACATAGCTTAAGCATTAACCGAACATTATCCCAAAGGCAACAGCTTATGATCGTTGTAAGTGATTAGAATAGGGTCAATCAACCGTGCTAACACAAACAGAAGTACAAACAAAGAATGTGCTGAATCGCTAAAGCTTATTATTACCCTCATCATGGGAGAGCTCTTACATCAACAACGACAAGACTGTGTAAACTACGGTTACATTTTTCTACTAAGTTTAATTTAGTAATCATCTTATACTCGCAATCCTCTCATTTTGATTATTGTAAATCTTATTATGTACAGCAGTTCATCTCTGCAACCAGTGCTTGCTTGACTTAAGTGACATTACATATCGTTCTTACGACATTCGAAACATTGCCAACTTTGGCTTCAGCTTCCCATTTTCTTTAGCAAAACTAGCTCGCCGAAGCTTAAACTAGCCTTCACTTTAACTTGCTATTCAAACATACACATGCTATTCAAAGTTCGTGTTATTTCGATTTGAGCAATCAAATTGATAGCACACCAGTGACCGTAAACTTGTCATCCGGAGGCAATGATCGGCTAAACAAGCTTACGCAACGAAGAATCACTTATGTATACCGGTATGAATGTAGACACATACTTGCAACATCCCGTGAGACGCGCACGAGCCCGGTTTTATTTAGGCTTTGCGCGGCTTGAAAAACATCGACATTTTTTTAAACGCGTGATAAACTTGTGCAGCAACAAAATTCAGGATGTGTTTGTGTTTATTTAGTAAATACAGGTCGTATTGGTAATTAGTTCTTTGCAGTTGTATCATTTTTTGAAATCCAGTCATGGCAACAACACAGCTCATACAAAGAACGTGTTACGTTATATGATGCAGAAATATTCGTATTTGGCATTTTAAGTTTACCCTTCCATTCTCCAATAATGTGTCAGTATTACCAAACATCAAAACTAGTTATTCATTTTTATAAAAGTCCTCAAAAATATAAAAAGTTTAATATAAAGCTCATAGTACATTTAATTACGTTATAAAAAATCCATGCAGACATATTTTCACTATTTGTACAAGTATTGTATACAGTCAATACTTGTTAATTGTTACTATATCGTGTTTGCTGTTTTAAATCGTGACTGTTACTGATTGCTATGGATTTTTTATAGTAGGCACGTGTATTGGCACAAATTTATATCGCTTTAGATGAGGGAGAACAGTAACTAAGGTTGCCATAACCATACAATACAACGAACTAAAGCCATTAAATGCACAAATCTCCTTCTCCACCATCCAAAAGCTCGCTTTCCAGCACACAATTACGTATATTCTACCCCGACCATGATTTTGAATCATGCAGAAATCGTTAAAAAAATCATGCTTATATTTTAAATTAATCCATTCCGTGTATTTTCTTTTATAAATTGGCAGATCGTATACCGACCCGGTTCAACGTGTCTATTATGTTGTTTATGGCATGTCTCATCAGCTATATGTTACGAGTAAACATGTCTGTCAATATATTGGCAATGGTGCAGCCAATTCAAAGCAACATCAAACAATCTGCGCCCTTGGAGCATAACAACATATCTGATGGAACAACTAATCAAACAATGATCGAACATTCAAAAGTCCCCGATGTAGGTGATTTCTTCATCTTGTATATGATTGCTACGAAATATCATTTTTTTGTACAAAGCGTGTGGTTTTTTTGTGTGTGTGTGTGTGTGTGTATGTGTGTGATTTTATTCAATAGCCTTTTCTTTCTCTATTATTTTAGTATGGTCCACGATATAATTGGAGCTCTCACGATCAAAGCATCATCTTGGGCGCCTATTTCTACGGTTATCTGATATCGTCGTTGCCGGCCGGTATTTTTGCGGAACGCTTTGGCGGACGTAATATGGTTGGACTGTCGTTGGCATTTAGCGCACTCCTAACCGCATTAACTCCCCTAGCCGCTGACAATGGCATGTGGGCCACTATTGCCAATCGCGTGGCGCTAGGAATTTTGGGTGTAAGTAATCATGGTTTCCATCTATCTGAATGCTCAATATTATTTCCAAACAAATATGGGTCATAACTCTCTTTGGTGGCATCGATAGCAAATAAATTTAACCAAATCAAATCGGATCGGATTTGAACAGCAATGCACAGCGACAATATAAGTGAAAGTAAAAATTACCTAACTAACTCATGGTTATAAGCATCATTGTTTTATATTTTTGCTTCAAATTTGATTGTTTAATTTGATCTCCATATATCAGTGGTTTTCTACCTTTTTGATAAAGCTGCTACCCTCCATGTAGGGTGCATGTAGGATTTCATTACCCCCTTACAAGTTCACGAGCGGGGAAAGCCTGGTAATCCATGGTATTTAGCAAAATTTTGATCCAAAATTCCCCACCGCTTGAAAACCGGTGCGATATATTATTAGGGCATACAATGGGAAATTACTAACACATTATTCAAATACTCATTAGCATCCTTTAAGATTGGATTTTGTTGTTGTTTATCATGGCAACAGTTCAATATTCTCGCATCCACTTGCATGTTTCTTTGTATGCGTAATTAGACAGCTATTTCAGAGCAAAGTGAATTGTGAATGTTCGTGAAAGTGAGGTTGGCCCAAAGCGAAACTAGCTGCTATTTTGTTCTTAGCCTCAAGAGTTTACAGTGTTTAATTCTAATCGCAGCTATATCAAATACGACTAGAACAGCTGTGCCTGCGTTGTTGCTATTTTTGCATTCACATAACTTTTACTTATGATCTAATTTTGGTTTTGTTTTGTTTTCTTTATAAATTATATTATATCAGGGCTTTTTGTATCCGGCATTACACAACCTCATCTCTAAATGGGCACCCCCAGACGAGAAGGGAAAGTTCGTATCGGCTCTCATGGGTGGAACATTTGGCACGGTTATCACGTGGCCCCTGGTCGGCGTTCTAATTGAGACGCTCGGATGGTCCTTTGCCTTCTACATTCCAGCAGTAATCTCTGCCATCGTAGCAGTGCTGTGGTACATTATTGTAGCCGACAGTCCATCAACGCATCCTCGCATAAAAGCGGAAGAGAAAGACTATATAGAAAAGTCACTTGGCGACACAATCTCAAAATCGAAGCTCTTACCACCAATTGCATCACTTGCTACATCGCCACCATTTTTGGCCTTGCTAGTGTTGCATTTTGGCAACCTGTGGGGCTTGTACTTCTTGATAACTGCAGCACCTAAATTTATGAGTGAGGTAAGCCCTCTAAACATCTACGGGTTTATTAATTTATTCACTATCCTAATGATTTCTTCATTCAACAGGTACTTGGATTTAAGCTTGCCAAAGCAGGATTCCTAGCGGCACTACCATATCTAGCAAGATCATTGGCCGCATTTTTATTCGGAACAGTGGGTGATTTGCTTCGTAAAAAATCGATTATAAGCGTCACTGCAATACGCAAGTCCTTCTGCTTATTCTGTAAGTGTCTTATAAAGTTAACTTTTATTTAGTCATTTCATAATAACAGAACAGTTACACTTTATCTTCGGGCCTGTTGTTAAATCGTGCGAGTTGACGACTATCTCATGCCGCTACAACACTATATACATAAATTGAAATATCAACAAAAAACAAAATAATGTTTATTAATGTGTTTATTAATGTTATATATCCATGATTATTAATTAGCAAATTTGGTTGATTACGCATATCGTTTCATATCTCCAAATACATCACATAGCTTGTTGTCTCGCTTTGTCTGAAAGATATACTTTATCAACATCATTAGGTCATTCATAGCTCATTTACATTTTAAAATCCACACCATCCTAGCCAACTTGAAAACAAACCTTACGGCAAAAAATACCATACTGTTGCCATGCCGTGTTACGATCGTGATTTCGACCTGTCAATGAAAATGTTGTATGAGGTGAAGCACCTTGAACCAGTTCAGGTTCAAGTGCTTTTTCCAGAAAACTCCCTCAAACTGGTGCTCAACAACAAGTTCAAGTTATTTTACAAACATTTCGGTTGTTTTGTACACAATGACAACGGCACGAGACTGTAGAATTTCCATGCCATAATATAAGCAAACATTTGCACAAATGTACAATGTTTCTTGACATAGTTGATGTCTTGTTTTCCGGAGAAACCCATCGTTTTAATACTCATATAGTTCGTGCCGATGCATTTCGATCGGTATCTTAAGCAATACTTTCAAACAAATTCATATGCAGTGAGCTGCGGATATCGTTATGGAATAGTAAATTCATTCACCACTCATCTTTCCCCTTGCACTCATAATTGGTGCCAATTTTCGCAAGGAAATTGCCAACATAAACATTCCAGTGTACAGCTTTCAGTTGCTTTGACGACCTATAAATAGCCCCATGCTTAGTGCAGTGATACAGGCGATCGATCGGTCATAGTGCGCCTTTCGCATACACCTCATTCGTACACTCCATCGTGCGTTTCTGACTGACTGAGCAACTACTGATTCCATTTTAATTGCAGCTCACATAATACCCGGCCTGTTTCTCGTTGGGCTAATCTACATTGGCTTCGATCCATACGTTTGTGTCGCCATCATGACACTCTCGCTCGGGTTTAACGGTGCATCTACGATGACCAATCTCCAAAACTCCCAGGACCTGGCGCCTAACTTTGCCGGAACGCTGTACGGTATCATTAACTTTGTCGGAACATCTAGCGGCTTCATCTCGCCCATCCTCGTAGCTCACTTTACCGTTCAGCAGAGTACTATGGAAGAATGGCAATATGTTTTCATGATTGGTGCCGCGGCTTACATCGTTCCTGCGCTCATATTTATCGTCTTTGGTTCAGGACAGGTACAGAAGTGGAACGAACCGAAACAAACGCAAGCGAATGCAGAGTTCCAACACACCTAAGTTTACGACAAAACCCCAGGAAGTTACATTCCTCCACAACTCTTTTACTTGCCACACTCTTCCCTTTCCTCCTTCTATCGAATCTCAGGACAATTTACTGTCGATAAATCGAACCCTACCGTCATACGGTAACACTCCCAACCATACTAACAAACGAAAAAAGTATTATTAGCTACGAAAGGCAAACGGTGCTCATGAGTTAAATTTAGCTATATGACTTATATTAGATTCATTTATATATGCATTCAAACCAGTCCCCTAAGTCTTGGTTATTTGTATATTTGTATCAAACGTATGTCAGTTATCTTATGCGTCGAGACATAATAACATAACAATACAAAAAATAGTTCAAAAACTTCGCATTTTTGCCGTCGTTTGAGAATCCCGTGATACTTTTGGTGAATCCCATCTTCTTTGTTCGAACCGAACTAAACTAGTTTAACATGGAATAATAGAATTAGGTGAATCTAATATATGGAGAAATTCACTTTCGTACATAACAAAATTTAAAATATATAAGTATCTCATGATCAAGATTTTTTATGCAAATAAATTGTACAATAAAGTATTTTACAATAAAAATACTGTGATAGAAAATAATAATTTATTGATTTCATGAAAATAATTCACGATTGTCTGCTGATTGCGTAACTTGTGTTTAAACATCTTCTTCTTCTTCTTCTTTTTGGCTCAACGACCGTTGTCGATCAAGGCCTGCCTGTGCCACTACTTATGGGCTTGGCTTCCAGTGACTTATTGATCCCCCCATAGCAGGATAGTCAGTCCTACGTATGGCCGCACGGTC
>AXCO02011153.1:0-10448 GCA_000473525.2 Anopheles melas
CTCTCTCTCTCTGTCAGAGGAAAATTCGATGTTTATGGTGTGCTGTCGGATTTTCCTCTCGCTTTCTCTTTCTCTTTCTCGGCCGACAGTCGTTTTGCTCGATGTTTCCGTCGGTCCAGAGGGGACTAAGTAAATAACACCGATTCCCGAAGCCCGACCAGAGGGAAGCGGTTCCAGCTTCTGTGGCAACCGACCTTGCCACGGACGGAGCACAGAACCTTTCGTCGGCAACCGTCGGCGGTGGCCTAACGTCATTCTAAGCCTAGCCGTTGTCAGGATCGGACGGAAGCCGCCGCTGTGTCGGACACCACCGGCCGAACCTGTTCGTTCGCGAAGTCGCGCACGACGAGGACTTGCGGTGCACTGGAAGAGTCGGAGATGGGTGGTGATGGTGGGTAGAGGAAGGTAGTCGCTGTCGCCGTCGCTCGCGAGACCAGCCGGTCAATGGACGCTGGCAGCAGTTTGTAGTCGTGCTCCGGCCGTGCCGCGGGCAAGTCGTCGCAATCGTACCGGATCCGCTGTGAAAGCTCAGGGGATCATCACCAACCGCCCAGAACAACGGCGCTGGAGATGGCGTTGGTGCCAGGCGCTGTGAAGAGTAGTTACCGGCCAGGAAGGAAGAGTTGCAGTGTGAACAGTTCTAGTGCGTAAATCAAGGAACAATGAACGATTGCAGTGTTGCAAGTTGTTGTGCAGGTAGACGCGACAGACCGTAGCAGTAGTATACCGTTTTGGGAAGCATTTCCGTCCGTTATCTGTTTTCGATTGTTTTTTTTCTTCTAAACACTGTCCTGTGTTAGTTCTCACAAAGTGCCTCCAGTAGAAGACAGTGCTTTTCCGTACTACCACACCGTGTATGCCTTTTCCAAAAAAAAAACACTCGAAAAACACGTTAGAAAGTCACAGTGGCGTGATTGCTCACAGTTTGATATGGTCAAACCACCACGAACCCTGAATGTTAAGTTTTATCGCGTCGTTAAGAGCCGTTTGAAGCGATGAGATCCATGATCTTCAACGTAAGGTTGAGTTTTCGTTTGCCTAAACCCGTCTGTAACTGTTTTGCGGTAATTTCCGTTTGCCACACAAGTGTACTTAAGACTCGGCTCAAAAAGTCGGCAACTTAGTTAGTTTTTTTTTATTGTT
Source organism: Anopheles melas (assembly GCA_000473525.2). Taxonomy (NCBI): domain Eukaryota; kingdom Metazoa; phylum Arthropoda; class Insecta; order Diptera; family Culicidae; genus Anopheles; species Anopheles melas. The sequence continues at coordinate 1,144 of AXCO02011153.1, forward strand.
GTTGTTGCCCGCGACTTAGTCCGCGACATAGACCTCTACGATTACGGCGTTGCGAGAACGCAAGAACTTCTTCGCGCAAACTTTGAACGGCGGTGATCGCGGTGAAATTTCTTCGCTACAAAAGTCAACTTTTGGAGTTGTGTGAGTGTGTGTGTGTGTGTTTTTGTTTTCTGGCATCCCAAGCCTCCCGTCCAGCTGCTAGAAACGTGAGTGTCTATGGTCTTCCTTTTTTCACCATTCGTTTTTTTTTTTGGAGAATAGTTTTTGCAGCACAAGAGCAAAGAATTGCGCGCTGCTGCGCGCGTATTCTGAAGCGAGGCTGTGCAAAACTTTTCTCCAAAGCCCGAAAATTCTTATCTTCTTCTTCGTCGTCGTATGTGTTGAAGCGTGTGTTGTTGGAGGAGGATTCGTGTGTACTGAAGGGGGAACGGTAAAGCTGTATCCTATTTCATTTGATTGTGGCTCGAGAGCGCAGAAGTTTTCCGTTAATTTGGGGCTTTTCTGAGCTGTTTAGCTGTTTTAGCGGAGGCAAGGAATACTCTTTTGATAGTTTTATAGCGAGTGTTGGATAAAGTTGGAGCTACACCGAAAGCATAGGACATCAATGCGTTAGACTGCAAGAGAAAAGAAAGCTATGTTACAGATAATGTTAAAGCCTTTGGTTTAGAGTTTGTGTGCCATTTATCAAACTTCCATAGTAATTTACAAAACATTATTCAGGCGAAGCGCAATAGCGACCATAAATGCCCATCCATCAGCAGCAGAGAACCCACCGGGTGTTAGGTTCTGGTTCTCTTGCGCTCCGATGAAAGTGTCACGTCACGTGGCAGGCGAACTGGAAAGTTGTGTTCGACTTTTCGGCCGACTTCCACCTCTGTGGTGATTTTGAAGTCATCCAAACGCGCTTTTACATACACTAACACCCCACCCCCCCTCCCCTCCCCCCAGAGTATGTGTGCCTATCACGAATGTGCGTTTGCTGCTGGAAATAAAGGACGCTGGCAACGATGGCAAACGTTCGCGCCTCCTCTCCCAAGCACCGCTGCATAATCCAACGAGGCAAAAGTTTTGAATAGATGAAGGGAGAAATCATCTTCACGCCAACATGATCCTTTTCATTCCGTTGCATCCCTTTCCTTTCTCCCATCCTAGCATCTCTCTCTCTCTGTTTGGGTGCTGGTAGGGTCGGTTTTTCCCTGTTTTTTTTTTTGCGACCGTAATTCGATCGCAGAACCCGATCGCGCAGGGTGAAACCACTGTCCATCCACTGATTGTGTGGCACCGGGACCGGGACAGGGTGGGTGTTGGGTCAACCCGGCAGGCAGGCAGGAAGACCCTCTTAAAAGGAGGCAACTGTAAGTGGTAAACTTTTCCCTCCGGGTTTTTGACTTTGTGCGGGAAGTTAAACCGGCTGGAAGTCGATTGTTCTCGTGATTGCGGGTTTTGGGGCTTGATGTGAAGGGTGTTTGTGTGTGTGTGTGTTACTTGGGTCGTTTTATCAGACTCACGAGGAACTAGGAAAAAACGCCTCCTGACCAACTGTCTATAAAATGGTCGCTTTTTTTCGATCCCACACAGCTCTTCGTGCTAGAAAGCGCAAAGCTGTGAAAGGGAAAGGAATACTTTAGCAGAGTGTTTATGATAGTTAGCACACAAAAAATCCTCCAAAAAAGTGGGAAAAAGTCTTCAAAATCTACCAGCCTGAGCCTGTGCCGCAGACTTTAATTACGTTTGCAAAGTTTTGCATCGAAGCAGTGCAGCGAGGAGCCGCTAATGGGTGAATGCATTTCGATGAGTTTCGCTAGATATGTGCACTTTCGGGGGGAATGTTGTTCCACCTTTGCCCCAAAAATCAACCACAAAACAGGAGAAACTTTCACAGCTTGAAAGCGTATTTTTTATTCCCCTTTTTTTCGCCAAAATACCACTCATTTACATGATGATTTTGTTGGTGCCTGTTTTTTTTTACTATTCAATCCAATCCTCTACACCGGAAAATTCCAATTCTGCATGGTGGTGCAACGTGTAGGCGTGTGAGGTGTGTATTTTTTTTTGCGGAAAACGATAAAAAATGAGGATAATTCTATAACAAAAAAAAAAGAAGGAAAAACACATTTTTCCCACCAAGCTCTACTGCGGGGTCGGAAAACGAAAGACGGGGAAATGGAAGAAAGGGGCCAGTCGGATTGTTTCGGGGAAGTTTTTTCGGGGCCCCAAACCCTCCAAACCACATTGAATCACGTGGCGAATGTGGATACACAGTGCAGGAAGAGTAAAAATTGTATGTGAACTGGCAGAAAAAAGGGATAATCAGAGGAAAAAAAATCAGGATGAGAAGGAAAAACCCCTTTCCGTGTGTGTGTGTGTGTATTTTCCCGTTTTTTTCTTCCATTTTGTGTTGGTATTCCACCGATCCAATAACGATGCTCGGCTGGGAACATGGCTGGGTTAGGAGGTTTTTTTCTGCCAGCCTCCAAAACAGCGGCAACTAATTTACGAAATTTAATAAAACTTTCGCACGCCTTTTTTTGAGGGGAGGGGGGGGGCGGGCAGGAAGGACATTGCTGTGAAAGCAGGTTAAAGAGGAAGGAAGCGGAAGCTAGCACAACGGTGAAAAATATTCTAACAAATGGTTCACATTTAGCCGACAAGACATTTGCAAAAGGAAGGAAAGAGTAGTGCCACCATGCGTTTGCTACTTGAAACCGCGCAAGAGGTATTAGGAGGCCAGTAGCCATTTTCTGGAATTTCTGTAAACTCCCCCCAGTAACACACGCAACAACATACGACGGCGAAGAACGGCTTAAGGCGGTGGTGGGGTCATTCCACTTCCCAATTCAACAAAAAACAAAAAAAAGGTGTACTCCTCTATCGCTATGTCTGTGTTCTGTCTTTTTTTTCTGCCGCGACAACGAACCTACAATAGGCACCAGAGAAACGAAGGGAAAGGAAGCCACACAACTATTCGGCGCGCACACTTTGTCCCACATCGATTCCGTGACGTCCACCACCACCACCACCAACAACAACAACAACAACAACAACAACAACGCGCCCCAAAAGCTGCAGAGTGCCTTCAATATATTCGTTCCGTTGTTGTTATAGCGCGTTTGTTGATCGCTGGCTGTTAGACAGCTGGCCACCAGGACGGTGGTCTTGTTGCAAAAAAAAAACCGCGAAATTCCCGCGAGCAGCCTTTCCGGATCCGCAAAAAGGCCCCAATTTTGCACCTACCACCACACAAACGTGCCTTTCGTTATTGAGCCGTTCGTTTTTTGTTGGTTCTGCTTTTGTTTCGGTAACTTCGGAGTGGGGGAGTACTGCGAGGACACATCTTCTCGTAGCTCGCAATTCCCTTCTCTCTCTCTCTCTCTCTCGGCCGCGATCTCCTAACTCTCCTACACGCTCGCGCGGTCTGTTGCGGTGTTTTGCCTGGACGAGTTGATGCAGAGCAACCAGCGCAATCAGGCACAGGCACACACTCACTGCCTCACAACAGTGTGTTGGCGTGTGTTTGCTGCCTGCCCACCGTGCAACATCGCAAGTAGGCGCCGCCGTTGCGCCCCGCAGCAGTAGAGCAACAGGACGCGGACAGGCAAGACGTTCCCGGTTTGTGCCTTGGGTATTTTCGAACGCTTCTAAGTTCTTCGCACGGACGACGCCAAAGTCCTCTCACATCCGTGCGCTACCCCTCCGTGTGTGTGTGTGTGTGTGTGCATTTGACCCGTGTGTCGGTGTGCGTGTGTTAATAGTTATAATAGACATTTTGCTGTAAGAGATTCGTCCGGAGACAGAGAGGGATCTCAGGATGGAGCAACTGGTGCCGACAGACGACGACGTGGACGACTGGTAAGTTGTGTATTTGGAAAGTAGCACCCTGCTTGTAGTAGAGGTTCCTGTTTCAGCGGGGAAGTTATCCGAGGTGGCTCTAACGGTGCAGATTATGCTCAGCCTGCTACGATTCTCCATTTGGTAAAACTACTTCAGCAATCGTCCATAAACAACTGGCAAAGAGTGTGGTGGTTAGGAAGCATCGCACGGTAGTTGTTTCCCTGCGGCTGCGAGAAAACAGCCCGGCAAAACACAATCGATGGTTTAATTTATCATTTCCTACGGCACCACCACCACCGGCTAACCACGAACTCTGATGCTGAGGTTGAAGGATTTTGTAGCTCGAGTGGAGCGCCGTTAGCCACAGCAACAGCAACCATTTGTATTAATTTTATGTCGCTTCTCAGCCACACAGGAAGTTGCTGAGGTGTAAACCTGATTTGTAGGTGAATAATCGACAAGAATTGACAAGAATTGGGTTGAGATCCTTAAGCAGGTCCTTTGCAGTAAGCATTTAAGTTAAGAGTAAGAGGAATCTAACCAGAACCAGATGAATGTAGCTCCAGTATGGGGATATGGTTGTTTGATGGAATTTCCTAACCCTGTCCATTTCTCTAAACGCAACATTCCAACCTAATTTTGCAGAACCGATGCTACGCATTCACACTATCGCTGCAAACTCAGAGAACTGCGCGGTCACGATGGGATTGTGCAAAATTCAATGAAAGCATTTGAAACTTCCACCTACCGACCAGACCAAACAGCGCACAACACGTGCCAATGAGAAGCGTACGACCTTTTGAACCTACAATTACTTCACTACAAAGGGGGTGGGAAGAGGAGGACCGTAGTGCCCCAGTGGACGCAGTAGCACATTCGGAGTAGCTCTTGCTGTTGTCGGCAGGTTCGGTTACCGTCGCCTGCTAGGAATGTTGGCGGCATTCGAAACGCCTGTTTGGTGTGACAGTTGGAGCTTCGGTGGTCGAGGCTTACCTACTGGCTGTGCTAGAGATATTTTAGAGAAGGTTGGGTTTTTTTGTAAGTAGAGTTGGCTTCGATTTTTCCCTAAATAGAGAGCACCACCGAACACAGCCGAGCCTCGGTTCCTGGTGGTTAGAGGAGGACTTAAAAATCGATTTTTATCGTTACACTTTTGTTGACAGGGTGCAGACCACGTTCGGTTCATAGCTTCAAGCGAATGGGGGAAAGCAGCTTGAGATCCGTTAGACAGTCCGCAATGCAAACCACACACACACACACACGCGCTCTCTGTGGTACGGCTTCAATTCTGTTTGTGGGTTTCTTGACTGCCGTTGGCAACTCTTTCGTTAAATGCTTGCATTAGTGTTGAACACATTACTGCCGGCCCGTTCACCGACGCACAAAAATGGTCAGCTTTTGGTCAACTCCAAACAGTTGCACAGTGCGCAACTTATCACATTTGACATCTACAAACTTTCTCCACCCCCTTCCAGGCCTCTCTGACTGTCCTTACTGACGCAAAACTCAAAAACTTTTCCAAGCTGTTCCAACTGTTTTCCGTGTTTCGTGTGTGCATTCCATGATTGCATTTACGCTTGCGACACACACACACACACACAAATTGGGGTTATGAAACGAATTCCTCATTCTCGTTGCTGTCCATCTCTCTCTCTCCCCCCCGTTCTGCAACTGACAGATCTCACCCACTATGGACGATAAATGATCTCTCTTCGGTCGTCTGGTCGCGCGCGCCCTTTCCCCTCCGCGTCGCTTTCGAACTTTCGGACTTTTCGGCCAGTACCACCGCGAAGGATGGCCATGTTGTTCGAACATTAATCCCAGCGAAAAGCTGAACGTGTTACGGGCGTGTGTAGTTATTGGAGTGCACACATTTGCACACCACTCCCAGCACGGACGGACGGGCAGAAGGTGCGACGAAGGGCCAACTAATTATGTCGGGCTCGCTCGCACGCTCTCTTGACCATTGGCCTCACCCGCGTCGGCATAAGGGCGTAATGGGCAATAACACGAACGGTTCGTTTCGTTTGTTTGTTTATTTGTTTATGGGTACTGGGTGGTTTGTATGTGGCTGTGTGTGTCTGTATGGTCCGTTTTGCTGTCCCTGCCGAGAGGATTGCAATTGGGGCGGCTGAGCAAATGCAGCAGCACTCGAGAGCGTGCAGTAAAAATAATGCCAACTTGTGTGGGTTACACATTACACACTTGGTCGTCGCTGCAATTTTATCGGGACACACACACACAGAGAGAGCAACTTTATTCGACGGCAAACACATCCTGTCCGAATGGTTGTCTGCTCCGCCATATCCTGCCATGCAAGGCAGACGGACGGAAGGAAACGGAAAGGAATTAATTGGAATTTTTTGACCACAATTTAATTTGCTCCGGTCAGTTCGTCGTCGAAGGGTGTGAGCGACAGAGAGACACACGCACACACACACACACACACGCTCAGTTAGTGGTAGTTGGAGTCAAAATAAATGTCCCTTGTGGGGAGATGAAAGTAACGGAAAAAGGCGTGACAAGTGGATGGGTGAAGCCCATAACCACAATAAGGACAATAAAAGGCGTTAACTGGTGTCAATCGGGGCAATAAACCCCTCGCTGCAACCGAAGGCATCGGGAATCTTCGGAGGATAGACATAAGTCGGCAAAAATCCACTCCCCCCTGGCCAGGGGAATGTGTTGTGGGCTTCAACATTCCAGGGAGGGGAGGCTGTGGCGTTGGAGTTGGAGAGTTGGATGTCTGTTCCGAATTTATAGACACACTCTTTCCTATGTGTCCTATATCGGTGCAAGTGAGGAGAAGTTGCAAAGGGTATTGGAGGGACGAGCTCTGGAGATCCGAGCCCATTTACTCTGACGGTCGCTTTAAGTTATTCGCTTAGGGCAGCCGCAGTTTAGACTCTTGGCACAGCTGAAGTTAATGCTTCACAATGTTCGCACACTGGTCCGATTCGCTGCTTATTGGTTCTCTAAATGTGTGCTCTGTGCCCATGGCGGGGGGGGGGGGGGGGGGCAAATCGATTCGAGTCGATGATCCGTTCCATCGGTTACCCTCTTTGAATGGGCTTTCATTTTTTTTAGTTGAAAGCTTTCGAGCTGAAGCAGCAAAAGTTGAAGCTCCTATTATTTTTTTTGTCGGTTATTTCCATCGTTTGTCAATAGCTTCAATACAGTATCATTCACTAAATGATGTCCCACACATACACACCGCCCGTCACAGCGCTTTTTCTAGCACGTAACGTTGGCCACCAGGCGTCTCCATCGAGTTTGGAGCAAATCCCCCGCACTAACCCCGGTATCGAGTTTCACCGTGCGGAACGGATTCTAATGGTTGATGGATTGTGTGCCATCTCTATGACGCGCCTCCCACCAGCTGCTTGGTGGACGACGCCACCGCACTTTCTAACTATGTGTGTGCGTTTGTCTCATCCCAAAACTCATTAGACGACGGACAGATAAATGAACTATCCCCATGGAAACCTGGTGGTTCGGGCTGCTCCTGCCGAACGAACGGGATATTGTTTTGTTTTGTGTTTGTTTTGTCCGCCGCGTGGCAGCAGCACCAAGCGTTCCATTACCAGGGGGAAAAAAACCAAACCAAAAACACGGTTGGATAATTTGCGCTGACAGCAAAAAGAAGTGTTTTCGTTCGATCTCTCTCATTCTCTCTTTTTCTCTCTCTCGCTTAAAATTGATCACGCTGTAATCCGGCCCCGTCATCATTGCCATTATTCAATGAATCCGCTAGTCCGGTGGACGGTCCCGTTGCGAGCCAATCAATGAATCAATGCTCGTGCTTCAGCGCCCAATTAGAGCAATTCCAGGGTGAGATTGATTCCTTGGCGAGGAGGGGAAGCAGGAGCGTCTGCTCAGGGTGTGTCTCTGCATCTTGCTGACCTTTCGCGTCCTTCGGATTTTGGCAAGAGGGACGTGTAATGCGAAACACGTATGTGTGGGAAGAAGGGCTGGGATATATTAACACTTTGGTGATCGTGATGCCTCTGCCCGCCGTGTCGCCGTGAGGCATCGGGAATGCGATTGTTTGTGGGTAAATATGTGTTGCCTTCTTTAGTGTCCTCTCGCAGCAGCAGCAGCAGCACCACCACCCTCCACCTGCTCGTGCTGTGGATAAAATGGGTATGATTTATTTTTACCAATCGAGGGGTGGAGAGCGAGAGACATCTTTATGCCCGACCGAATTCAATTCCGATCATTCTGCAGGAAGAGAGGCAGTAAAGGGGAAGAGAAACGCATTGACTCTAATTAGGATGATTGAACGACATGGCATGGGCGCGGTGCAGTTGTAGAAGGGGAGTGAGGGTTGTATTCGGTATCGGTTATCCGAGCCCACGCTGCCGGGACAGGCTGTCGTCCCGTCGTTTGATGGACATCTCAAAAAGGCAGCCGTAAAACGGGGGTCATTTCGCTGCATGAACGCATCACACAAAAAATGGCCCAACAGAGTCCTGTCATTCTCCGTTGCCCCAAGAGCCAAAGTGAGGTAGGCAGGCTTGATGGAGAAAAGTGTTGTCACCATGGAGAGACTGTAACTAATTCCAGCGATGTTCTTCGACGCTTGCAGCAGAGCGTTCGCAACGGGGCCGAATCAGGGGCACAACCAGGTTGCCGTAGAGCAACAACGGTTCATTCAGCATCAATTAAATGTACGTACGGCTGGTTAGGCCGAGTTGGCTCTTCTATTTGCCGGCTGTGGTCGAACAAAAAAGCATGAATGTTTGACGTATCGATTTCTCCAAAGGTGCAACTGTAATTAATACAGGCGAGAAATAGCCTCCAGCACACGTCAATCCTACACTAGTTTCGCAGTAAAACAAGACAGCTGGCATGTCAGTCAGGTAGCAGGTATATAGAGACATTTTAAGACATTTTAGACATTTTAGACATTTTATTCGTGGTAAGTAGAGACGTTTTATCGTTCGAATTTCATTTAAAAAACACTAAGCAACTTTAAAAAAAAAAACGTTCCAGTCGAACTTGGAAGACGTTTTTCCCCAAAAATACAAGCCAAACTGTAGTCGCAATGAGCTTTTATGGTCGTCCACCGAAATTCAATTAAAGGTTGTATGTTTCACTGTGTTCTCCTCTCGTTCAGAGCGGGGGCCCACTTGCTGCTCATCAGTCGAGATAAATTAGAAGGAAATGAAACATAAATTACGGAAACGAGCAAAACAAAAGCCAAAACGACGGCGAGAATCTGCAGCAACAACTGGGATGGGAAGAAGGTTGCATAGGAAAAAAAATCCGAAAATGCGACAGACTTATTCAATTACTTCGATTCGCTCGTTCGGTGGTGTGTGTGTGTGTGTGTGTGCCGGCTCGGCGGGTGGTGGTGTTTGTTTTAGTAGTACGGCATTCCGATGGGCGGAAGGAGTTAATTTTCGCATCAAGTCAAAGCCGGTTTCAATCAGAGGTCGGATTGTGCGGCAGAGCACTGGGACTGGGTGTTG